>VOQJ01014642.1:0-10226 GCA_015052665.1 Apistogramma diplotaenia
ACAATCTATATATGTTTTTTAAAAAAAAAAAATAAAATTTTTTTTTTAAAAAAAAAAAAAAAATTTTTTTTTTTTTTTAAATTTTTTTTTTTTTTTTTTTTTTTTTTTTTTTTTTTTTTTTTTTAAATGAGTCTTTTTAAAGAAATAAAATTTCAAAAATACGTCAAACTTGGTTTCATTTGTATTTTGTTTTGCTTGTGAATGGAAATCTATTTTTGAGTACAACCAAATGTGAGATTTGGGGAAGTGTAATTTTTTTTTTCCCTGGTAGTGCAGTTCCAAAATCCCTTTTTAAAATACTTTTTACTTTGTACAACTGATTTTTCAAGTTGCAAATCTCTAATAGTTTTAACTGTGTAGCAAATCTGTTTAAAATGTTATCCTCATGCTGAGGCTTCCTTGAAAAGATCAGAAGTTTTAATATTTAAAAGGTCTTGCAAATTGTGTATTTTAGCCCAGCTGCTACAGTGTGCACACATATTTTATTAATTCAAATGATTAAAGGCTTTAGAGCAGGTGTAAGGCTCATTTAGGGAGCCAGCTTTGTGTCTTCACACAAAACAGAGATAAAAGTCTTATTACAAGAACAGTGAATTTCTGATATAAAATAGATCAATGATTTATTTTGAGGAAAATTTCACTCCTGGGACTCTCACTAAATAAGCTGAGATGCCTCGACTGGCCTGCTGTTAACACAAATTGTGGAACTGGTGCATAAGATTTGTACTTTTCAGATTTAAAAAAAAATGCATATTAGCAGCCTGACGCTGACAAACGCAGCAGCACTAGTTTTTTGTTAAATGTGTAAGTTAGGTAAACACAACTGGTGAAATGAATGCAGCTCCAATCAAAACTGAAAAATAAACACGTCTCATATCTTTCACCATTCGTCTCACACGACTCAACAAGCAAAACTTTTCAGTTTACTGTTTAACACAAATTTAATGTGCTTTTTTTTTTTCTCTTTTTACAAAAGTGCAGCAGACCCACTGTCTTTACTTCCCTGACAAAGACACTAAAGTACACTGCAAAACATTGTCAAACGTAAATAAAATCCTTAAGTGACTGTACTCTAGTCATCGCTGCAAGGAAACACTGGCTGCATTCAGCTCTGTTGTTCAGGTACATGCAAATCTATGTAAAGCGCTGAAACACTGGAGGTCATTTGCACATGTGAATGAAACGGGAGACACATTTGACATATTTCAGTGGTTTGGTGCAACATAAAAAAAAAACACCCCAAACACACATATCCACTTACTTTATTTGCCTGAGAGGTTTCAAGACTGAATTCCTTCAACACACACATGCCTGATCCTTCAACAAATGCACACAGCCAGCTGACAGGAGGACGATCTCGCTTTCATCAACAGGAAATATTTGCGCCACATTTGATTGTCCAAGCCGAATAAAAATGAACAGCCAATTTCTTTATCCATCGTCATCATTAAAATGATGCATATATATATATATAGACATGTTGCAGCGGTTGTGCAGGCGTGGTGGCTAACTGGCAGGAAGAGGTAAACATGGCTGGTAATGTAAGAAGCACGTCAAACAGCCCCTGCACACACAGATCTGTGCTTAATGCATCTCCAAAGTCCAACCAGGCTGTCTACAAACTGCAGTCACGGCAGATAAAGCCACAGTAGACTTGTAACTGTAAGGTGCAATATATAAATCTTGAATGAAGAGGCCATATTAACAAAACCAAACAAAAAGTCAATCCCAAATTACTCCAGAGATGCTACATCTGATAAACAAGTAGGTATCTAAATGCATAATAATTTATTTCTGCAATTTTATAAAAGAAAAAAGGTTTGATTTACTGTATTTCTATATGAATTCCTATTTTTTTTCTCCCCTCAAATCTGCAAGGTTCACAAAGACAGGAGCTACAGATAGATTTGTGGTGCAGTATGTGTGCAGGGGGCCGGAGGCAGTCGTCTTCTCCCTTTACTCATCATCCTTGTCTTTGGCGCCATGTTTGAGGATGCGGGTGAACTCTGCGTAGTTGAAGTTGCCCTTCTTGTCAATGGGAGCCTCCCGAAATAGCTCGTCCACTTCTTCATCTGTGAAGCGGTCGCCCATGGTGGTCAGCAGCTCTCTCAAATGGTCCTCGTGGATCACACCTTGGACATGGAGAGGGGAGGGTTAATGATCCAAGCCCTGACAGAGTGAACCATGATCTGTGTGTGTGTGTGTATTGACCCACCAGATCCCTCCTCATCAAAGCAGGCAAAGGCGTTGCGGATGACATCCTCGGGGTCTGTTCCATTGAGCCGCTCTCCAAACATGGTCAGGAACATGGTGAAGTTAATGGGCCCCGGTGCTTCACTCATCATCCCCTCCAGATATTCATCAGAGGGGTTCTTACCTGAGGAAGAACATTGTCATATGCATCTGTCACCTCTGGAACTGTGGAATACAAGCAGGCGCTACTTGTGATTAATGTCTCACTCTTCTATGATAACTAATAGTAGCAGGCTCATTCAGGTGCTGCATATAGCGAGCTTGTTTATTCTCTATTAGCATCAGCCTCGGCTTTAGCTATTCTTCCAGGGTCCTTACACACACAGTCCTACATCAACAACTCACAAACATAAAAGCAAGCAGGTTCTTCTTCCACACCGATACCACTGAGTTTCATGGTGACTATGAAAACGACATTATGACAAGACACCAAAAAGAAACAATCGAAAACTGCACAAGACATTCATACAGTAAATGATCATTCTAATAAGCATCACCTATTCCCCAGTATCATTCGATGATGTCACCATGACTCATATAGTATCACCACCATGTGGAAAATTTGGTAATGCAGGCAAATATTTGCTTACTTTTTCAAAGATTATTCACAGCATTTTTAAACTGTTCTTTAGTTCTGTGATGTACAGTGTGAAGTGGTGAGAAGTTTCACCACATCACAGCTCTGTGAATCAGTTTTCTGTGTATACCATGCACCTCATTTACACTAGTTTACCAAGAATACTGCAATGTACAGCATGCAGCTTTATTTTGAGCTACTTGGAACATGCCATGCCTTTCAAACATTTTACTCCCAATCTGACATTTGTTTCTCCATCTTTTCTTTCTGGTCTCCCTGCCTAAACTTAGAAAACAGAAATACCCCTGATGGCAGCATCATCGTGATCATCTCTGGCCAACATCAGAAATACAGCTCTGCCAACCCTGCACCTACAGCTTTACAATGTGGAAGAAACAGCTCCCATAACTGAGTGAAATTTACTCTCAGTAAGCTCAAATGTGCCCTGTTCAAAAAGGAAGAGTTGTGCACGTTTGGTCACGTTTGGTACAGACGCAGCGCCGTTTACCCAGAGAGGCCAGCATGTCGTGCAGATCCTCCTTGTCGATGAATCCATCTCTGTTCTGGTCGATCATGTTGAAAGCCTCTTTAAACTCCTGAATCTGAGACTGGTCAAACATGGCGAAGACATTGGAGGTGGCTCTCTGTGGGCGCTTCTTGGTGGTCTTCCCCTTGGCACGTTTGCTCGACATGGTGGCTTCTGGATGTGGACCTGTGCAGATTCACGGGTTAGATAAGACTGTGGTTATGGCGTGCTGTGATCGAGGAGAGGCATGGCTCCCACCCCAAAAAAAAACGCTTTTATTAAAAAAGGGAGTGCTGTAATGCTGCAGTGAATGAACTGTGAATTAGTCACACGCGGTATTTTAAGTCACCTCAGTGCTGCTCACGGAACAAGATGTCATACATCTTTGTGACTCATCAACCATTTATCTGCTCCCTTCCTGCACAAACCTGCCTGTCCCTCTGTTCTCTGCGTCCTGCTGCCCGCTGAGTCTGACACCGTCAAACAACTGAACGCACACGCACACAGACAAATGACAAACCCTTTGCGGACCTGAACACGAGTGGCAGGTTTAATTCTGGAAGGAGGTTAAGTTAGCTGCCAATTGTACTGTGAAGACACGTCATTTCACACTCATCTCAGCACCTGACAGTTAGCAAGGCTGCGTTTCTCTCCCTAGAGGAAGGGAGAGAAAGAAATTCAGCACAAGCAAAGAAGAGTGTGCACTACCTAGCGTGCATAATGCTCGGGTGCAGTTTCCAACACTATAATCCAAAAGCTATTTCTTCTTATGGTTTCATGATGATGTGGATAATGGAGCTGAACACCACATAATGTGCATATAATTACATCATTTTTTTTATACTCAGACTATTTATTGACCTCTTGTGCCTTATTGAGGGAACCATTGTCATCCTGCTCCTACAAGATTAGACATGTTTCTTCACAGCATGTAGAATACAACAGCATTGTACTCCTTTCCTCCTGGTTTGGGGTTCTCAAAGTACGGCAAGCCTCATTCTAACCCCTGCACACACAAAAAATGCACTGGGTTATCCTTATTTCCACATCCAGAGGACCATAAGGTTTGCTTAATTACTAAGATAATCAGGAAGTCTTTCAGTTTAATGTCTGTATTTAGCAAGTCTCAAATAAAATTAAAAAAGTTACATTGTTTGACAGGAAAAAGCACAAAATAAACAAAGATTTTTCTGTTTATTAACAAAAAAAGTGAACAAAATTCTTCATTTTGCAGATAAAACACTAGAATAAGGGCTACATGCATTCGTCACTGTTCTGTTTTCACAAAAACAAACATCGCTGTAGCACCTCATCATATTTAAAAGGCTGGACTAGTCTTAAGACTTCTGTCTGCTGCTTATATGATTCATAAAAGGCTTCACGGAAAGGGCGAGTGAAGGCAAGTTTGCATATCTAAATGGCCCTTTATCTCTTTTTACTGAATATAAAAAAAGGTTCATCCTCTGTTGATTTCTACACAAATTTAAGCAGTAAGGTAGAATTTGAACCTTTATTGCCCATGCAAATCAGGATGGCCAAACTAGACTCTGCCTCAAGTTTCTAAGTAGCTAAATAGCTTGGCTGCCCTCGCTGGCATTTACATAAAGACTTAAAACCCAGATATGGATCTGCATGCATGGCGTCTCAGTATAAATGGTACAGGAAGGGTGTCTGCGTAGCTGTGTGCCAAGTGAGGCATACACACACACATTTCCTCTCATCCCTTCTTTCATCACAGACACATGTTGGATTTTGTCTTTCCTTTCATTTGGCTATTATTTGGCTGCTTCGGTCTCTTTATTTGCCAGCAAAATGAAGAAATCTGGAAGGTGTGCGCAGTTGGCCCAAAGCCCTTCCATTCTCCATCTCACAGTCTCCGAGGAAGCTGGAAACAAAGCAGTGTATAGCTCTACATTAAGGTTTCAGGAACAGAGGAATTCCTCAGTCGATTACGGCTTCTCCACCCGGCCTGGATGGTGAAGTCCTTACACAATACAAAAGATCTGGATCATGCAAAGACTTTTTGTCAGGTCTCAAATGAAGTGGTTCGAGCATAAATGGTCCAGTGTGAGGCATGCTGAGGAATTTAGCTATCGGTGTTGTGGATTCTTGTTTGTCTCCCCTGATAGAGTGCACACTATCTAATGAGAGAGATTGATTGGTGTTTATCTCTACATCAATATCGTTTTGAAATGAGATCCATGTAGACTTCTGACAGTCTCTGATAGCATCATTATGTCATAGCTTACATTTTCAAGCTGCAAGAAGAGAGAATCAGATTTCAAGACCCAGTGAATCCGGTGCTGCAGCAACAGCTAAAAATCCCCCTCGTTCTGCACAGAGTGAATCAACAATGATTCACAAAGAAGCTCAGAACACCTATTTTTGACAGCAACGTAAGCATTTGGCTGACGCTGTCTCGGCTCAAGCTTGTGATAACAAATGTATTTGTTCTCCGGCTGCCTCAGCTCCTCCATGGACCCTTTTGTCCACCGGGGAATGGACAAGGCTTCTCTGTCCCTCTGCCCAATGAGGACGGACACCCACGCTCACACTTTGATATCATCAAACATTCAAGCTGTCATCCCGCAGCCTTACATCAGGTCGTGTAGGTCAATATTACTGAAGCGCAGACCAAGAGGCCAAAGGTCAGGAATTCCAAAAGCAAACAGAGTGAAGAGAAATCTCATCGCCTATAAAAAGACATCATCAGTGTGAGTGTGAGAGTGTGAAAGAGAAGGCTCTAAACGGGTCAGCTGCATTCAGAAATTCCCGTTTAATGTGCCGTGCTGATGAGATGGAAGTAGGCACACATCCATACAGCTCACATATACCGTTTGTTCACAACTCCAAGATAAACATCGTCTTCGGGTTTCTCATCAACGGATGAAAAAGTCTATTCTGCTTCCGCTTGTTCCGAGCTCCCCGTTTCAGCAGCTCCCTGTAACTGTATCCTAACTTTCACCCTCACCACTGACAGCTGAGCACTGAACCCAAGTTTTATACATCAAATCCACCAAACAACAGCTCTAAAGCCATGCATTCTCCCTTTTGTTCAATCCAGTGTGGAAAAACAGCTTTTATTCTCACCTTGGCTTCAGGTAGAAATATTTGGGAGTACTTCAGACTCCTTTTATCTGGACCCGAAACAGCAGTGGTAAGAGAAGCAGGCACTGAAAAGTTTGCTCAAAGAATCACACTCCCAGTGGGTCCCTCCCCCTTTCTATCCCGACCAATGGAGAGACTGTTCTGTCCTGTACAAAGACATCCCAGGCCAGGCCATTTCTCCATACAAGGCAAAAGAATGCACAGGCTACAGCTTGCTACTGCCACAGACGCTGTTCGGGATGTTTGGGGGGAAAGGGAGAAATGACAGGAACTACGATAAGGCTGCCTTATTTAGAGAAAAGGGCCCAAACAGTCGGAGGCTGTGCATGGTGGAGCGGTGGAACCCTGGGGGAAGAGAGTTGTGAGCAGATGCAGAGCAGTTTGTGAAGGGAGCCTTTCTGTTGAAAGACTATGGGTTTCCTTAAATAGGCAGTGAGGCTGGTCACCACAGAGGTTTGAATGCAAAAGAAACACTTCGACTGATGTCATTAAGACAACGTCTGTTTTGTGGTTGCTCACCCTTGTCCCTGTCATCCATGAACAATGTTTGCTCTGCTGACTACTTAGTCTTGACAACCTCTTTGCCAGAAGATTTTTAGCTAATTTTTCTTACCAGGCTGTTGACAGAGAACTCTATATTGTCTGTTTGTAACATCTTTATGTTCCTTATTTGGTGGTGCAGAATGCATGGTATCTTAACTGCAATAAAAATGGCAGATCAAGCTCTTTTTTATGTTTTGTGCATTGTGAGAGATTAATAAATCAAAGGTTTAAAAGGTGGTTATGTGTTAAGACAGCCAAAATATTAAACACAGCCTAGTTTATAAAAAGAATAGCTCCAAAAGCTACAAAACAACTAAAACAAAAATAACAAACAAAATACAATGAGATGCTATTTAAAAAGCTGAATGTAATATAATACGAGGTTCAATAAGTATAAATCTTAATAAATAACATTCTTTTACATTACAGTAATTGCCTACTTTTGGGAATTTCACTATTTTTGTCAGTTTTTTTAAAATATATTTTATATTGTTATATATTTTAGAATACATTTTTTTATTTAGAATAAAACTACAGTGGGGTCATTTTAGAGCTTGAAAGCCTGAATGATTTCAGGCAGAGTGAGGCGGTTCAATGACTCTGTTCATGTGCATTGATGTCCTCTGCTGGAACAATCTAGTATGAAAAAAAAATCTATGGAAAAAAAAGGGTGTGTTCATTCACATTGTACATACATGAAGATGTCAGCAAAACCCGTGGCGGTTAAGGGACTAATTTTTTAGTTTATCTTAGACATGAAAATATAAGTTAAGAAACAGTTAAAGTCGAAACTGCAGTAGGAAGACTGCTGTGAAGTGAGCCCTCATGGAAGCAATAGGATGGAGCTGTGCAGCACCTGGCATACAGTTGAATAATATAAGTGAGTGCAACTACCCAGATAATAATTATTATATAACTATATAAACGTAGAATTTGATAGCTTTTAAGGTTTTGTAACTTTGAGACTGATTTTAGAGCCTCCAGCTCAAATAAACGTTTGCCATTAAGCAGCGAGATATTAATGGAGTATTTACAGACTCCATTACTTTGATAAATTATTCTACATACATAGATACCTGCTCATTTCTTATTATGCTGAGAAACGAAATCTCCAAAACACGCATCCAACAAAAAGCTGAAAGCTTTGTTTACTATTTAAAAATTGGAGGCGGGTCATGTTTAGTTTTCCAGCTTTCTCATTGGCTGTTCGATGGCTTGATTTGTGCATGCGCAGGCGCAGAGATGGATGGTCGCATGGCTTGTCAATCTGAAAGGCAACACGAAAGGTAAGCTACTGTCTGTAAGCTCTCTTACTTCCAACACAGAAACATTAAACCGTTTTTAACACGTTTAGCTGTCGCGGGAGATGTTAAATAACCAGCGGAGCAGAGTTATTTATTCAGTTTACGAAAATCCTTTGTTTTTTGTGCTGTAACTTAAACACATCGTTTCACATGATGATGAGTTTCCGGTCAAGTTTAGGTGGGTTTCGTACTTCACAGTGACGTTAAGAGTTAGTGTAAGCCTTTTTTGTTTGAGGGCCTTTAAATTATGAGGAAACGTGTTGTTCGAGAGTTTGAGTTGCTATTGGCTGCACTGTACCTGACACCTTTGCGGAAGTTGTTTGACTTAGAGGTGTTTCTCTAACTAACTAAATATATACGCAGCTCAGCCGATATAATCTCAGAAAGAGCGTCTTTAAAATCTCTTTATTTGCTTTAGAAGAAACATAAACGTCTCCCTATGGCAGCTTGGAAAGACTCCAGCCCCCCTCCCATCCCGCAGGATCCATTTCCCCCAGGAATTTGATAAGCAGAATAAAATGGATGGAAGTGTAAATCAACTTTCAATAAACTATGATTGGTTTTTCTTGCACCTCAGGTGACTTTCTCACTTCAGTCAGTAGATATTGTGTAATCACAAAAAGTGACGTAATAGACGTTTCACTGCTTCTTTATGCAACGCTGTTTAATAAAAGATGACACACATGTGGAAACAAAGAGCAATAGGGTGAGGTAACTTCTGTGTCTGTGTTCCAGAGGTGGCAAAGGTCATTGAAGCGCAGAAAAGAAAAAAAAAACCTGATGAAATCACGTGCGGAAAAGCTTTGGTTTTGCAAATGTCACAATTTGTTGTCCTGGTCTGTTAAAAATAATTCTAAACAGAGTATCATCTGCATTTTGGACTCATGGCCAAACAAACTGAGACATTACAGAAGTGATCATGGACCTTTTATGAACTGATGACAGTTTTTGTGCATGTAAATGTGGCCACAATAATAGATAACATTTAAGTTATTTAGTAACGAGAAGTTAATGCCAGTGATCCTTGGAAATATGCCGTTCTACCCCTGAGGGATACGTACAGAGGAATTAATCAGAAGCACCATGAGCTGTGGATCAAGTGCATCTATCATTGCCACTGAAGGCTTTACTTCTTCCTCACTATGTGATGCCACTTTTAGTTTTCAAGTATCAAGTAGTGCAGAAAAAAAAATGGGCAGTGGTATAGTACACATTAGAATTCTCTCACTTTGGATTAACATTTGCTGAAGAGTCATTTATTCGTCACTGTTTTCCCTTTAAGCTTACCTTTCTGTAATCTTCCCCTCCATAGAGAACAAAGGCAGTGATATCCATCCAAATTCACAAGTCATTTGCTTCAGTTCTTCCAAAGTCAACTAGGATTACGAAGGGTTTTCCAGTGCTGTCAGAGCACGGCTGCTGGAGAGTCCCCTCTCATCTCTGATGGACCAGAGTGCCGTGGTCGTGCCCAGAAACTGTGTGGCCGAACAGTTCGTGCGCGTGTGCGTTGTCATGCCAAGCGTGTGTGAATAGCCTGTCCGAGCCTTTTAGAAAGTGCTGGTCTGGCTGTCATGTGCGCAGCGAGTGGGGAAGTATGAATTCGGTGTGACAGGAGGGGCTGTGCGTTGTAGTGTGTGCTTGTGAAATTGTATAAGATAGGGGAAACAATAGTGTGTGAGTGAATTTACTGGGACTCTCTCATAGATTTTGCTTTCAACCTCAGAACTGAGAGGTCCTGATTGCTGTCATCGTTAATGATTATTGATAGAATTGGAGATCCTACTTAGCAGTCATAATTGATTGTCCAGACCTTTTATAGCTACAAAGCTAATAAAAATGTAGCCTGATATCCACAGACAGATATGGGGGGGGGGGGGGGCCGCACCCTCAGGGGGCAGGGGGGCACGTGGGGAAC
>VOQJ01014642.1:13281-27394 GCA_015052665.1 Apistogramma diplotaenia
GACATGGACGGTGATCCCGTGATCAGGTGTGGAACAGTAGGCAGCGTCACTGTGGTCAAACCACAACCTCTGACTCACTCGCTTGATTCATGTAGCCACTCCATGCAAACCACTGCTTTATCCAAGGAAAGCACTCACAGTGCCATTTCTGCCTCTAGTGACATCTTCAGGTCTTCTTCATTGTCGATGAGTGTGCCTCTTACTCTTGAGGCTCCAGTGGACCGGGAGGGGAACATAGGCTTGTCTTCTGATTCAGTCAGTAATTGCACTGATTCCCCTGCTACCAAAGGAAGCACAGTGAGTGTTGTTAGCCCTGAAAATGAAAATGGTGTGGTTAATGTGGAACCACTATATAGAGACAATAAAGACCGCAATGACCACAGGGCCCAGGAAGCAAGTCCAAGCAGTACAAAGTATTCTAATGTGCAGCATCAGGGAGTCTTATCTGACCAAAGTGAGCATCCTTACACCAGTAGTGCCCCTGTGAGTGAAGGGGACAGCGGAACAGATCCTGTTTCTGAGGCAGGGGAAGAGAACGGTGCGTCTGGAGGGACTGAGGGAGCAGCGGGAGGTTCTGTTGCCGAAACAACTGCTCCGAGATCTGAAATAAGAGATGCTGGTGTCAGCCTGCCAGCTGCAGATGTCTCTGCAGCATCTTCCAAAGCGGAGCAACCAGACAAGAAGAAAGGTGAAGCATTTCTCTGAGCATTTATGCTGTTTATCTGGAACTGTAGGCAGGATTTCAGCCTCATTTTGTACTCGGTGTACAGCGTGTGAATGTTACTATATCAACTGGCCACAGGTAAACGGAATCACCATCTAGGACCAACAGATATTTACTTGGACGATCTGACCACACTGGACCCTGAGGTGGCGGCACTTTATTTCCCAAAAAGGTAAGATGCCATATTGTGGCTAATTTTTAATGATCGCTAAGATCGCTGTTGTAACTTCATTATTAAAATGACAAAGCAAAATTGAAAGAAACTGAAAGGACTCCAGTCACCGACTAATCATGCTCTAGGATTGATTAAGTGTTGCCCTTTCATTAAGAAAAGTTAAATTACTTGTGTTGCCTGAAGTGAAGCAGAGGGAGCACTTCACAATGGGGCAGAGCAGGGCTCCTGCTCGGGGAGCCAGTCGCCTCAGTCAGTCGGCAGCGGGGCCATGGACAGTGGGACAGAGTATCTGTCAGATACCACCTCCTACAACATGGATGTCAGCATGTCCCTTTGCGGACGAGAGGGCAACACCAGCCAGATTACCAAAGGTAAGTGTGGTTAAATCGGCGCTGATGTCTGCAGCGTGTGCTGCTAAGAGTCTTCCAGTCAAGTTAAATTAGTTCCCGTGTTTCCTTCTGCACCAGAAAGGTTTATGGAGCACCTTGTTACATACCAGGATTTTGCCAAGAATCCAGGAATCATTGAGGATCCAAGTCTTGTCATCTGCATAAACTCTAAGTATGATTTCAGAAAAATATACATATATAATGTATTTATTTAGTTACAGTTAAGCTTCTGGGGTTACTCCAGTTGTTATTCTGAGTTAAGTTTATGTCCATGACTCTTCATCAGCTGCTCTTTAATTTTCACAGCTATTACAACTGGGCGGTGGCTGCTCCAATGGTCCTGTCAATGGTGTCCTTTCAGAAAAACCTACCCAAGGTATTTAATTTATTAAAACTAAACAGCAAAAATGTTACCTAAAATTGGTTCCTTTTAATCCTGGAACAGACTTTAATCCAGCTTATTGCTGAGCTGTTGGGACACTATAAAACAGATGATCCCAACAGGACGAATATATTTGTTGGCTTTTTTTATTTTATTTTTAAGAGTACAATAGAGCGTCTGGTGAAAGACAAGATGCCCAAAAAGTCTGGACGGTGGTGGTTTTCCTGGAGAAGGAGAGACATGGATAAGAGCCAGGTAGATGCTCAGGAACTCATAATGGTTATTCATTAGGTTTTGACATTGTGCCCAGAAGAAATGTTACATGTTCGTACCTGCAGACGTTACACATAATAACTTGTGAGAACGTGGCCTTGACAGCCGTGCTTGTTTTTATGCTCAGCTCGGATGGAATAATGCTGATGAGCTTCACTCGTGCTTCTTTCTGCAGACAAACTCAAAGGAGGAACAAGAGGAGCCTCCACCAGGTCTTTCTCCCACAGTAAAGTAAGCCACCTCTGTAACTACAAGAACTACCATTGTCCCATTTATCCCCGTCTTCAAGAGCTGTCCCTGTTTTGCTGAATGTTAACTAAATAATAACATAAAAAATGGCACATATCCTAGTGGGATAATAATACTTTTGATGATATTTCACTTATGTCACAAATTTTGACAGTTTGGTTGCAAAAACCAATCACAAATCAAAATAATCAAAAGATAGTTGTCTGTAAAACAGCCTCCGAATATCCTCCATCTCTTTGCAAACAGTCATTGGCAGTAAATTCAAACACTACATATTATTGTTTCTTCAGAGCCACGTTGGACGACGTGGACAGTGACGAGGCAGCAGGTCTGGGGCGAACAGCTGTCGTGCCTTCCAGTCTGTCAGCGGAAGCCTTCAGCATGGCTCAGTCTGTCAGCCAGGTGTACCGTAAATCACTGCGTCTGACTTCCAAACAAATAGTAAGAGAGAAATTCTCATACATGCTCAAACACCCCAAATCTTTAATGATTCTAAAGAGGGTGAACAATTAGTTTGTGTTAGGGTGTATTTAACTGTTCTCCCCCATAATCAGGAGCGTTTGAACCTCCATGAAGGAGCCAACAAGGTGGTGTTTAGTGTGACCACACAATACCAGGGCACCTGTCGCTGTGAGGCTGCTATCTACCTGTGGAACTGGAACGATCGCGTGATCATATCTGACATAGATGGCACCATCACCAAGTGAGAACAAACATCTTTTTGTGCTAAATTGTAATGTCTCAATTGGCCAATTTTTTTTTTGTTGTTGTTGCTTGTTTGTTTTTTTTAAATCAGTCTCATGCATTTTAAGTAGTCTTCTCTTTTTTTTCTTTTTTTTTCCCTCCTGCAGGTCTGATGCTCTTGGTCATATCCTACCTCAGTTTGGAAAAGACTGGACGCACAAAGGCATCGCCAAACTCTACCACAAAATACACCAGTATGCTAAACTGAAATACTGTCTCCAGTCAAATACAAAGAATGAACCTGTCTTATACATTCATTTTAACATCCTTTTAAACCTTCATACAAATCACTCAAACATATTCTCTTTCCCCGCAGAAACGGCTACAAGTTCCTGTATTGTTCAGCACGAGCTATAGGTATGGCTGCTATTACCAAAGACTACCTACAGTGGGTCAACGATAAAGGCATCGTCCTCCCCAAGGGCCCCGTACTGCTGGCTCCCAGCAGCCTTTTTTCAGCACTACACAGGTACCACATCTTCTTACTGCACTGATAAACAGAGACATATTTGTTAATACATCACACAAATGTTTTTAAAGATTCTTGCTCAATAAAATTGTTCTTTATGTGCTGATGACCTCTAGTGGCCACATCGCCTCCATGTAAATGCCAATGCTCAGCTACTGCCAAGAATTTACAAAATAGCATGCAAAGGGACGAGCAGTCGAACAGATGCGTGTGTTTAATTGTGAACCATCTGTGCAGAGAGGTGATTGAGAAGAAACCAGAAGTGTTTAAAGTTGCCTGCCTCGGTGACATCAGGGACTTGTTCAACCCACGCAGGCGGCCTTTCTATGCAGCCTTTGGCAACAGGACTAATGTAAGTAATGCTACAGTGTTGCTTTTAATGCAGCAGTACATCAAACAATGAAGTATTTATTACATTTCCCAGGTGTTAAGCTGCATGTCTGGTTGTTATATTAGCCCCTGGTACAAGCCTGGATTTGTGCGTCATTATAAGGTGCCGTGCCTTTCAGTAACGAGGCAGCGCACACACTAATGAGTACTTCAAATCTAATATAGTAATATCCTTTAGCATGTAGAAATGAATCATGGGAAATACAGAAGGGAAGTCTTGCTTGTGGGCATGAATGCAATATTATTATTGATTTATAATTATTTTGTGTTCCAACGGCACAGTTTAGTGCAGAAAAATACTGCAGAGGTTAAAAGAAGGTTAACCTGAAGCTCCTCTCTTTCACTGCCTTCACTGTTACAGGATGCATATGCCTATAAGCAGGTTGGAGTGGCTGAAACCAGGATATTTACAGTCAACCCCAAAGGAGAGCTCATCCAGGAGAAGACTAAAGGCAACAAGTCTTCGTAAGTATGCAGGAGAAAAGTGATAGCAATGTACGATTTTGAAAAGTAATGCAACTTTTTTTTCCTACGAAAAGGGGACATGAATAAAATAAATTACGCAAGTTTTATTAGAGCGTACACATCCAAGCAATAGTTAAAAGGCATAGTTTATGTTCCTCAAGGGATCAAGAGCTTAAACTGACGAGAACAAGGCAAATAAAACTGAATAAAACCAAAGAGCTGTGCAGAGATATGGGGTTGTTATGCAAAGCTTCTGTTTAAGAATGTTTATGATGTATCTCATCATATTTTCCCAGCTTAAGACAAACCATAGGCTGTTTTCCCACCTCTCCATTGAGGTGGAAGAAAACAGTGACCCCTTTTATGGTGAAACCCATATGACACTCCGTCATGTCCTGGATCTTCCCCGGGGCCGCCTCCTGGTAGGACATGCTCAGAACACCTCACTCAAGAAGTGCCCAGGAGGCATCCTAGTCGGATACTGAACCGCCTCAACTGGCTAAACTTTTGATGTGGAGGAGCAGCTTCTCTGCTCTGAGCCCCTCCTGGACGGCTGCACTTCTCACCCTGTCTCTAAGAGAGAGGAAGTTTATTTGTGCTGCTTGTATCTCGTACTGTCACTGCCCAAAGCTCATACCCATAGGTGAGGGTGGAGATGCAGACTGACTGGTAAATGGACAGCTTCACTTTTATACTCAGCCGGTGCAGCATCCGCTTTACTGTAGCTGCAGCCCCAATCTGTCAGTCTGTCTCCTGCTCCCGTCTTCTCTCACTTGTGAATAAGACCTCGAGATACTTAAACTCCTCCACTTGGGGCAGCAACTTGTCCCTGACCTCACGTGGCCACTCTACCCTTTTCCAGCTGAGGACCGTGACCTCAAGGGTGCTAATTCTCATACCTGCTGCTTCACACTCGGCTGCAAACCGCTCCAGTGTGAGCTGGAGGCCACCGCCTAATGAAGCCAACATGACCTCATCATTCACAAAAAAGCAGAGATGAGATTCTGAGGCCACCCGAGTGGAAGCCTTCTGCCTATAATTGAAGGCTAAATGAATAACATGACAGTTCCCTGTACAGGAACACGTAATCTGTAATGAGGACATTTTCAGACTCCTCAGCTTTCAGATATAAATATTAATGATGTTCTAACTCATGTTTGTGCAATCCTGCGTGTTTTGCAGGTACAGTCGCCTCGGTGAGATGGTGGAGCATTTTTTCCCCTTGCTTTCTGCTGAGGGCAGCACATCTTCTGTTCTCGACTGCCCCGATTATAGTAGTTTTTCCTACTGGAAGGAGCCTCTGCCGAAGCTGGACCTGGATGCACTACTGTAGACACACCGTGTCAAACCCATTCAAAACACACACATATTAAGGCAAGCACGTATATCCCCAGATTTTTCCAGCTTGAGTGACTTTGACAAAGCTGCTAACTAGAGTGCCCGTTTATGAGCCACTGGATAAACTGATGCGTAAAGAGGCTGCTCTCTTTCTCCTTCTCCTGCTCTCAAAGGTGGACCCAATCAATGCACTTCTGACTGCAGCTGTTATATTTTGCTGTTTGTGTATTCAAATCCTACAATTAATGTGCCATGACTGGAAAGAAAATGCCTTTTGAACTGTTTTTGTACCACTACTACAACTGTTCAAAAATATAAATTTTAAACATTAGCCTGAACATGTACAGAAATGAAACTGTTACCTGAACCCTCCACATACCTAAATATTCAGTGCCCTGCTGGAAGCTGATGTCAGTGATATGACAAAGGTGAATGCAAACGGTTTGGATGGAAAGCTGCATTTGTATCTGTGTCAAGTCTAAATACAAGATAAGTAAGTAGGTAAAAAGGTATTATAGCATTGTATTTGTTGTAATACATGAACACTGCACTATGATTTTTGATAATGTTTATACACTATATGAGTGAGAGTACCTCAGACCTACAGTGACTTTTATTTCAGACCTGTAAACATGGAGCTGGATCAGCAGGCCCCGTTTTATGACACTCATATTTATTGTTTTTGCACAACTCTGACAATATAGCTGTTACTTTGTAGACCAGGAGTATAAAAGTATACTTCTTTCACTTTGAATGATATGCGTGATTCCAGTTTTAAGCATACATTATGGCAGGAGTGAAATTAAACTGCCGGCTGGGGTTTCTTAGCTGTGCTGCGGTACAATACAATGTAATAAAGAGTTAACGCATGCAACGGTAACTGCAGTTTTATTTGCTCCACGTGGGTAGATGATCGCGTCAGTGTTTACTGAAGGCGTGCAGGGCTACAGCGGACGTCTACCTACAGCGTCTTACTGACGCACCTGATCAGGAAGAGTCGACTCCAAACGTTGCGGTTGCTTGAGGTAAGTCTTTAAAGTTGGATGGTATATTTTTAAACAAAAATAATGGTTATATGTTTGTGAATGTGCGCTCACGCTCTGCGCAGTGACCTGAAAGTTTGCGCAGACACGCTTTTGAAGAACAATCGTGCAATATGAAAAAGCAACGCCAAATTAAGTTCGATTTTTATTTTTATTTATTTTTGGTTTGTTTTCCAAGCACAGTTTGTCCATCGTCGTGCATTTGGGAAACTAACATGAAGCAGAGTAACCTTTGGATTTCGCCCGCGTGCGTCCTGTTCTCTGGAAATGGAAACTCAACCAACAGCTTCCTGCCCGTTACCGTACTTGTGGACCTTTGCCGTTTATAGGCTTTACTGCAAGTTTCTGTTTATAGAAGGTATCGTTTGAAGCATCCCGTCTTTTCTGTGGAGTTGTTTGCATCGGATCTTGCTTTGTTTTAAATGCACTTTTGTTGTGCTGAGTCATTCATGTTAATAACTTCCGTATTATTTTTTTTAACTCCTGCGAGAATTAATCATTTTCAGATCTGGACCGTGTGAGACGTGGAGGACAATGTAACAGGAAACGACTAATTATCATTTCATTTTCATATGTTTGAGACAACGGCACTGTAAACTGCCTAATTTGGTTTATCGAAATGTGGCATCAGCTGTAGACTTTAAATGTTTATGTTTTATACTCGGCGCAACCTCGAATAAAAATTAACCCTTTGGAAACTGAAGAAATCATTATTTTATTATACACGAAATATTCAATGACTTTTTTTTATAGTAGATCATGACAAAAACATTGCGGGGGTGTATGTAACAGTTGCAAATGTTATATCGTGATTCTGAGTGAAAAAGTACCATTATTGTCAAGGTCATGCGTGAAGTTGTATAAACAAACAGAAGACTTGGGCCTTGGTCTGATATCAGCAGAAGCCTCACTGGTGTCCTTTCCTCTGTGTTATGCTTTCATAGCTGCTTTTCTCCTCGCCCAGGTGAAATGGGTTTTGGTAACTGGGTAACAGACCTACCAGCACATGTTAATGATCAAACCAAACAAGCACATTTAAAATTGGAATCAGGATGCATTTGTTTTTGTTGTTTTCTTTTTTAAATGGACTCTCTTTCTGTGTAACCATACTACTGTAATATGTGCATAGTGTGTTTCGGGATCGTCTTTGTGAAAACAGCAGGCTGCCTGTCTGACACCATTGTTCCAAAACATCCATATTAATTCTTCATTCATGCCACCTTCAGAGATGTGCATTGTGACGAGCGCTAAAGCCCCCACATGCCATCACAGGGGCTAGATTTCACATTGTATGCCTCTTTAAACCACAGGGTGCATCAACAATGATTCCCAACAGAGCAACTTAAATTCTATGTCAAGTGAGTCTGAGAAAACACTGCACACTCGCAGAACCACAGACAGCATTTTACCCTTAATAAATGAAATCATCATTTAAAAACTGATCTACTTGGTTTTCTTTGTCTGATGTTAAAATTAGTTTGACGGTCTGAAACACTGAAGAGAAACTTTTTGCAAAAAAGTAAGAAACCAGGAAAGGGCCAAATACTTTTTCACAGTAGTCATATTAATTCATAATAATTATATGCCAATGTAAACCCTGGCAAATAAGTACATTAACGTTATATATTACTTGTCTTTTTTTTTCCAGGATCTGCCATCATGTCTGAGAGTGAGAGTGAAGAGGCTTTCTCTTTGGAGCTTACATGTCCCATTTGTCTACAACTATTCTCTGATCCAGTTTCTCTTCCCTGCGGTCATATCTACTGCTTTGCCTGTCTCAAGACCATGGGAGAAGGCCTCGACCAACACAACTGCCCTGAGTGCCATTCTGAGTACCAGGGACCCAGTGCCCTTGTGAAAAACTTCAAAACGTGTAATATTGTAGAAGCCGACGAAGCCACTACTGGGAAAATCATCCTTCCTGCGAATCCTTCTGATGTCAGTCATGTAACAGTCGAGAGTGATCATAGCTCTGTCACAGAGGATTCCAGCACAGAACACCACCAGGACCAAGCAACAGCTGGAGAGCTCCAAGAGGAGAGAGGAGCTTGCAAAGCAAAGGATGGTTTTCAGATTGGGTCTGGATCCACAGAGCATTCCTTTTCTGTGGATGAAGAAAAAGATGGTGGCAGAGGCAATGTGGAACTGGATGAATCTAAGTTTAAACTGGCATCTCAAGTTACTGAGCTGAACCTCAAGTTAGAGGTGGCAGAGGGTGTCCTCAGGAAAGAAAAGGAGTTGGAGTTAGAGGTGACCACTGCTAACGCTCAGCTCAGAGAGAAAGCTTCCAGTCTGTTAGGGAAGATAAAGGAGTTGTCGCAGAACTACATTGAGGGAGTGACACAGATGATTGAAGAACAGATAGGTCCAGGCGAGGCCATCATATGCTCTCGGGTCAGTCAGGCCTCTGAGGTGACTGAGCAGCTGAGGCAGGCTTTGCAAAGGGCTGAATCCCTTTTGAAAGAAGAAGATGGGGCGGCATTTAGCGCAGAGCTCCAAAGTTTGCAACCACAAATCGCGGATTTGATTTCAAAACAAGTGGAAGAAGAGGAAGGTTTTGTTGACGCAAAAGTCAACCTTGCACAGACTTGCCCCAAGCTGGAAAACATGAATGCCGAGCTGAGGGAAAGGCTCGGAGAGATCCAGCGCTCTCTTCGGAACACCCTCAACCCTTCAGAGGTCACCTTTGACCCAGAAACAGTCCATCCTAACCTGGTTCTCTCAGAGGACTTGAAAACGGCCACTTTCAGTGCTGTCAAACAGAACTACCCGTCCTCTCCTAAGCGGTTCGCCAGCTTATTCCAGGTTCTCAGCAACCAAAGCTTCTCTGAAGGTGATCACTGCTGGGAGGTGGAGCTGGAAGGGGCACCTTGGATCATTGGCATGTGCTACAGTGGCAAACTGGAACGCAGCGGGCTGCCATCTGCTCTGGAAAGCAGCCGAAACTCTTGGTGTCTGATGTGGTTTAACAACCTACTGACAGCCTTCGAGCAGGGTCACAGTGTGCCTCTGAAGAGGACCACAGTGTCACGCAGACTTGAGATCAAGCTGAGCTTCAAGACCCACAGGCTGAGCTTCTACAACATTAGCACTACCAGTGGAAAGACTCATGTGTATACATTTAAAGCTAACCTGACTGAACCAGTCCACCTAGCCTACAGGATGATGTCAGGTCACCCAAAAGGCCGGGTCACAATTTATTCATAATTGTAAAGATGATTTTAAAAACTCTACATAGAAAAAAAGAGTAAATCTTTCAAGTGAATCTTTCACAATAAAACAATTTGACCTTTCTATGACAACATAGGGATGCTTCTCAATTCAGTATTGACAAAATCATTGATATGAATGAAATGCTTCTTGCAGAATGACTGAAACACTGCACAAATGCAGAGATCATAAGGATATGTGGAGGAGTATATTCTTTACTCTAAGATAATGCATCCCTAATGTAATCTAAAGAAGGAAAAAACACTTTGAAATGAAAATGTGTTTTCAAAGATGTTTTTATACTTTAACATGACAAATAAACTCCTTACAAAAATCCCCAGCATTCCATGTTTTTTTTATATATTATCATCATATAATTAGTCTTCACAATCATTCCCATTTGTGAGAGATTACTCTGTGCTTTATGTTTTACTTCCTCGACCCTCTAGTAAACAAACCTCCCTACTCCCGCATCCGTGTGATTCGTCAGTATGAGATCTCGCGAGACTTGCTCATTTTGTTTGGTGGTGTGAGAGTGTCAGCTGACCACACGGGAAATTTGTTAACGAAAGTATCCGGCATAGCCATGTCCCGTGTTAGAGACCAAGGTCTCGGTCGATTACTACGTGTATGACAACCAATACGCTCAGATAACATTATTGAATAATCGATTTTACAGCGCTTGTATCCTTGATTCCGAGTCTTCTGAAAAGGTAAGATATCAATTACTATATCACAGGTGTGTCGGCGTCAGTAACAGTGGCACCAGTTTGTTTTGTTGCTATTCTATCGGCTTTTAAGCTGAGGAACTTCATTAATTAAACGAGCCGCATCTACCATCAGTACTATCGTCATTCATTAATTTGGTTCTAAGTAATGCGCATGGAATGTCGTTTAATCAACGACACAAATCCCGACGGGAGCTAACGAGCTTGCAGCTTAGCTAACGCCTGAAATTCCCCTTCACGGTAACTGAAAGTGTTGCGATAAATAACACGCAGGAGCCCTGCTTCGGCGGGATTGGCTGCCCGTCCTCAGCTTTGACCGACTCCAGCAAAATCTGTATTGACTTTAGGCTTAGCGCTTGACATTTCTGCGAGCTGTGGACACATTTGGAAAGCTAGTGTAACTTGTTTCTTGTCCAGTCGTTGAGTAGGCGTTAAGTAAATGTTAACGAGATTAGTGTCGGTGTTTGGCACGTCTGATTTCTCATTATGTAACGTTTAAGTAGAGACACTAGTGTCTTCTTTATACGTCGACTGCAGAACCTCCAAAAAAACTGTTCATATATAGAGAGATCTATCTTCTTCACCTTTCCTAACCCCCACAGAGAAGATCTTAAATAGTTACAAATGCCTAACCATGTCTGCTTCACTTGAAATCTTAGCTGACATAAGCAGATTTGTTTTTTCCTCAGGCTCTGACACCATGCTAGCCACAGTGACAGCTGTGGTTAGTTTTTCTCAGTACAATGGCAGTGTTTCACCTACGCCACTGGGAAACACAACAGCACTCTCAACCTGGCAACCTGATACCCAAAACAACATCAGCAAGCCTCACAAATGCCTGCAAGTTCTGTATGAGGACATTGGACAATCCAGGTAATCGTCAGTCCTGATTGTGGAAAATGTTATCGAAGCTATTGAGCTGCTGTCCTGTAGCCGTACTAGAGATGCACGACGAACACTGTTCAAAACAGAGATCAGACAGATGGTCGAGAGGTGGTTACAGATGTGCGATCTCTGCTGAAGGATTTGACCTCTTCATTTACCCTTCATGTTTACCTTTCTGCTTTAGGGTGCGGTTCTGGGACATTTTCCTGCTCGTGCCTAATGTGGCCTTCTTTGTATTCCTGATGTGGAAGCTGCCCTCGGCCAGGGCAAAGATCCGCCTCACCTCTAGCCCCATCTTCGTCACCTTTTACTTGCTGGTAGGATACAAACTGTACAATCAATGCACATGCTGGTATAATAAAATGTTTAGTGTATTAAAATGATATGGGAATCTGTCAAACAATATGCTAATACATCTTACTGAGCCATCTCAGCCATGTGTTGCCTGGCAAAGGAGTAAAGGAACTCAATAGTGTTACCAAGTGCAGGATCATTATCAGCTGTACTTTGGCCTAATTTTGCTCCAGTGAATGACTTTGTTACCATAGTGTTATGTTGACAGGCTGTGTCGTGTAGTCTAACATGTTGTGTTCTGTGCCTTTGTAGGTTTTTGTTGTTGCAGCAGTGGGAATCACCCGGGCTATAGTGTCCATGACTGTCAGTGCATCCAGTGCTGCCACCATTGTAGACAAAGTAAGGAAGCACATGGACCCACAAGTCAAGCTTGGCAGGGTTATTGTTACAAGTTAAAATGGAAAATAAAGTAAGCAGATACTCTCTGATAAAAATGAAACCTGTTACGTAGCCACATCATGACCAAAAAGGTCAGAATGATCAAAATATTAGTTGTTTTTAAAAAAAAAAATGCTACACAACAGGGCAGAATTTCTGCTGGTTATCTCTTGGTTATGGCTAATAAGAGAGTTTTCCCCATTTCTAAGGCTAATACTTTGCATATAAGAGAAATCTTCGTATTTGTTAAAACCATATTTAAATTTTAGGCTCACATCTGTATAAGTCAGACTGAAATATACTTTTTAAAAAATTTCTAATGCCAAACACTTTGTGTTTCTATCAGTGTAAATACTTGAGTGATATTGAAATTTCAGAGATAATATCCTGTCAGCGTTGTCTTTTATTAAGTGTCTAAAAAAAACCGTTTTGGCCTTTGACATTTGAAAGGAAAAGCTAACGTTCCACACATGCCACACAGATCCCAGTGCAGTTCAGAGTTATGGATTTGCTATTTCCACTGCTCACTGTCATGGCTGCACTGTTAGAGAAACAAAAGGGATGTAACTCACTGGTGTGTCTGCTGACCTGTAAAGTTACGCGCTTTAAGTTGGGTCGACATGTGTTTAAAAAAACAAACAAACCCACAGCTGATCTCCTCTGCCACAGGAGCTTCTCCTAATGTTTGCTGTCTCTTCAGGTGCTGTGGGAAATCACTCGTTTCTTCTTGCTGGCTATAGAGCTCAGTGTCATCATCTTGGGCCTGGCTTTTGGTTAGTTTGCTCGCTTGGGTTTCAGTTCTCATTTACTGTGCTTTTTTTATTTAAAGATGTGTGCTGTTTTTGGCTTTTTGTGTGACAGATGTGCTACAGGTGTTGTTTTTCATGTCCTTTGCAGCCCTGAATGCATTTAGGTGAAAACAAGCTGTTTTCCTGTTAAGCGTAATTCTTTATCTGTTCATTAGGCCACCTGGAGAGCAAGTCCAGCATAAAGCGCGTGCTGGCTATTACTGCTGTGCTGGCTCTGGCGTACTCCATCACACAGGTAATGGCAGCTGAGAGGTTAAATGTGGTTTAAAATGATGGGAATGGAAATTCTGCACGCAGCTGAACTTGAATTCTGCGTCGTCTCATCAGGGGACGTTAGAGATACTGTATCCCGACAGTCATCTGTCAGCCGAGGACTTCAACATCTACGGTCACGGGGGACGGCACTTCTGGTTGGCAAGCTCCTCCTTCTTCTTTCTGGTCAGTAACCTGTGGCTCGAACAGCAGCACGAGCAGAAAAGCTATCTGACCATAAATGATCAGCCTTTTCTGACTGTTGTGTGGTGATGTTGTGCTTTTTAACAGGTGTACTCTTTGATTGTGATCTTGCCTAAAACTCCGGTAAGGGAGAGGATACCTCTGCCATGTAAGTTCAAAGCTTCACTGCATTAAATACCAAAATGAAGATTTGAGAAGCAAAACGATATCTTTTTTTCTTTAACTTTTTACACGATAAGAAGTAAATGTTAATGTGTTTCTGTTATTGAAAAATTAAATCTGTAACTGCATTTCGGTGTGGTTGTTCCAAACGTTCTTCCTGGGTCGCCTTTTACCGTTAGCTTTCTGCGACCGCATTCACACTTCCCTCTTGCAATTGTACTTCCCCTGATGTATCATTATGTGCTGTACACATGTAAAAAAAAGTCATCAAATTTGAGCTGACTGGGGCAGTGTTAGACCAGCAGTGTTCATATTCTGCCAGTTAAAGTGACATGCAAAGTCCTGATTTAATCTCTGTTTGGATTCCTTTGTCCAGCTAAGAGGAGTTTCTACGTCTATGCTGCCATCCTGTCGTTGCTGAACCTCGTTCAGGGCCTGGGCAGCGCTCTGTTGTGCGCTGAAGTCATAGACGGGCTCTGGTCAGTATTTT
>VOQJ01014643.1:0-10617 GCA_015052665.1 Apistogramma diplotaenia
GACATTTTGGCAAGTGAAAAATGACACTTTCAATGCTCACAAGTGCATGCAATTTGGTGAACACATTCTTTGCATCACGATGAACAAAATACCAACAGTCAAAAATACTGAAACATGTAAGACCTTGTCACGGCGATGCCACAAATGTCCCATCTTATCTGTAATTGTAAACAGTAAAACCAAAAACCTAAATCCACTTGCGGATCTAAAATCGGCTACAATGGGTGCCGATTTTCGGCAGCAGCACCGGGCGGCCGGCGAGGGCCTATTATCGCTGCTTGCAGCTTTAATTGTAATTTTATCTGTTAATAGGTGATTGCTGACTTGTATGTTACTTAGTGTTGGCTTGGTCGTTTTGAAGCTCTCTGTATGGGATACATGCATCAGGGCCACCTCACAGCACAGTTAGTGATGACGTCAGCATCGCCCTCAAGCTGGATCTTGATGGTGTGCCTCCCCATTCAGGTGGATGTGCTCCCACTGCTTTTCAAGAGGTGCTTGTATATGCACATGAGTGCAGTCAATAACCCCAAGAGTATGGGGCCTTCTTCTGCTCGTTCTGGGCAGTGCTGCCTCTTGGAAATGGCACAAAGTGATGCACAGGATTTTCCAGTGCGGTTCACACAACTTTCACCACATGACTCCCAGCAGCTACAGCTTCAGGAGCTGAGAAAAGAAGCTTAAAGAGGTCTTTGCCAAAGACAGATAAAGATGATGCTTATATGACACTTGTTAAACGTGAAAATTATAGAGCAAATTTACAGATTTGCCTGGCCAAGGAACTGATTACTCTGGCTGTCTGCTACAGACCAGGACTTCAAATCCAGCTCCTTAAATCTGCAGAATACTGATGTTTCAGCATCTGGTTTTTCTCTTCTTTGAAATGATTTAACTTTGATCATTTAAAGGACACCTTTGAAATGTTTACATTGTTTCTGTAAATGTAGGTTTTGGTCATGTTTTGTTTTGGGGTTTTTGTTGTGTTATCAGAACCAGATCATGTTTGTGTGCATTACACCTCTGGAACAATGAGTTCAGGTATCTGCACCAGTACTGTTTATAGCTCTGGTTGCTAACCAAATAGTGCCCCTCTGGCTTCAGTATAACATTGAGGCTTCTAAAACCAGTGAGTGATGTCATGGTGGCTACATCCATCTTTTTATACAGTCTGTGGGAGCAGCATTATTGTTCATGTAGAGCTGCACGTCTGCTCACCGGTCTGATTCAAGTTCTGTACCGGCTCTTTTAGCTCTGTTGGTTTTCTCCATCGACTCTTTCATGAAATATCTTCTCAGCTGCTAAATGCTCCACTGTGTTCCCTGTATCTGTGTACAGTTGTTGTTTTTCCCTCTCTGCAATCTGACGCTGTGACAGCGGAGACTGAACCAAGCAGTAAATCAGTGGAACAGGCAGGTTTTTGCTCGCTAAGTCTCTAAAGAGCTACATAAAGATAAGGGACCTGCAGAAATGCAGATTCAGCTGTAAGTTCACGTCGGTTCATCTTTGAATGACACGTTTCTCATTATTATTTCTTATTCTAGAAACATTTGAGCTTTAAAACAGACCCCGTATGTATGAGCACAGAAAACACTTTTTATTGATCACTTCATTTTAACTGACACGCCTGTCAGCGAATGTCAAAGGGCCTGTCTAAGTCCTCAGCTGGGAATCAGTGTGAAATACCTGCAAACCAGACAAATCAGACACAACGGCAGCAGCCGGGGAAGAGACGCTCTAATCTGACAGGGTTTTTCAGAGATGCTCCAGAACACTGCTGAGAGACAGACGAACAAACGAGGCCGCGCGTGTGTGTCTGCGTGCGCGAGGCGGTGGTGTTGTGTGCGTGTGTTTCTGTGAGACTGTCTGCACCCCCTGCATGTGCTTAGCAGGCAGTGCAGCCAGACTGAGCTAATAGGCAGGATGTGTGTGAGCAGCAGGCTGGAGGTGGTGGTGCAGGCAGACTCGTCCTGCTGTCATTTTCTGCTCATATCTGGCATGTTTATACGACTGACGGACGAAACACACACACACACACACACACACACACTACTCAACCTCACCTTGTTCTGCTTGTCTGCTCACACAGAGATGATGATCATCGCTGTGATTATAACGTTCCTTCTGTGATATAATCATCCTCATCTGCCTGAACGCTCCTCCCGGAAGGTTAGAATTAGACACGAGTGCCTAAATGAGAAGCACTGCAGCAGCCAGATCAGCGTGACGGCGACACTTTGGAGAGGCAGTGCTAAGTAGAGGTAGGCAGACAGGTGGGGTGTCCATATGTCACCCCGCTCTGCATCCCAATCCAACCCCACTGCCATCCTCTCCAGCTTGGATGAGGGTCAGAGGGCAGGCTGCTGCCTCTCCCTCCTCAGCATGGGCACTTGGCATCAGCAGCTACTTTACAGTTGTTTTATAATTATCAAATGGAAAGTTTTCTGTCTCCCAAACTGAAAGTATGTGCATATTGCAGGGCTCCCTAGGAAAAAAATCATAATCACAGTTATTTTGGTCAATATTGATATCATAACTGCACTTAGACTCATAAAGAAAAGCATTACTGATCACTGGAAGACTGAATTGTAATAGAAATTTGAATAATTACTGTATCTTGTTTCTCCAGAGGAAGAATTGTGACAATAATCTCAGTTTAGGACTCGGCTGCAGACAGCAGGACGAAGGCTGTGCTGTGTAAAATGGTGACTTTGTGTGTAGTTATCAGGGATGTAGAAAAGCAGCCTGCAGATTATGTTTTGCTATTAGATCCTGACCTATTCTTTCTCTGTTGTACCTCATTTATCAATATGCACAACTGCTAATGTAACGCTCAGAGGAAAGACTCTTACAAACAGCTGCAAGCATCGAATCAAATCTCCAGTCCAAAGAAGATTCTTTAAAATGTTTCAAATTATTTTCAAAATACCTCTAAAGGCCCAAATGTTGATGTGTTTCTTTCCCTCGTCTGCAGTCCACCAACCAGACGCGTGCAGTTTGTTCTACGTGAGAACCAACAGAACGATTGACTGTCAGTGGTGTAACTTGGTGCTTCAGTCTCTGGCTCCGCCACTCTGGCCTGCAGAGCGCTGAACCCCGAGTTGCTCCCCGTCTGTTCACTGGTGTGGATGTAGATGTAGAAAGAATGAATGGGGGTGAGTGGGTGAGTAAGAAATGCTGTATCAAGTGTTCTGAGTGCATTTATGATTCGTGATATATGATACATTTATACTTCTGTCTGTAATTGTATTTATAATATATATTAAAACTGTTGCGTATCCACACCTGTTCAACACCTGAGTGATTTAGTGTCACCTCCTCACAGGGACGGCTTCTCTCTGCCAGTAACCACTGGCTGAAGAACAGCTGCTGCTCAGATGTTACACAGTCTGCATTTTGTCCACTTAAGAATCAGCAAACTGTTTCAGGTGTGCATGACCTTCCTGCTGGCCCCCAGCTGCAGCCTGTCTCTGTCATCCTGATCATGAGTGCAGAGGTCCTGCAGGCCTCTTAGTGATGAGGCTTGTTTTATTTAGCAGCTCAGTAATAGTTAGACTGAAACCCTTAAAGAATCTTTTTAAGCTCACTTTAACTGGAGAGTTTTTCTTATTTTACATCAGTTGTTAACTTTTGACTTTCACTTTTTGAAGAAGAGAATATATTGTTGAGCCAGCTGTGACTGACTGAGGCGTTCTGTGCTTTGAAGCATATGGTCCCAGCTCTAATTAGCAACCATTTAAAGCACTTTAGTGTTAATCATCAGTGAAATGACACTGCAGCCTGTTCACATTCTACACCAACACCAACACACACCACTAAAGGCTTAATGCATTTGATTAGACTTGACCTCAGACTCCATTCATTTCAATGAAGCTGTCTGAGGATGAGGAGGGCACAAAGAGCACGGCTGCAGAAAGTGGCATGCGGGACAGCAGCTAGCATGTAATCGAATTCCTCTCCTCTTTGTCTTCATTCGCAAACTGTCATGAGGGCTTAGACCGAGATGGGAGGAGCGAGGGCAGGATGATGGACGGGGTAAAAAGAGGAGGAGTGAAGGAGACGATTAGGTTACAGTGTGGTCAGCAGAGAGAGGAGGAGGCGATGCTTCTGTTTGGCACGTGTCATTTCCTCCATTGTCCCCATAAATCTGATGTCATGATGCCTCTAATCCAGCTGTGAAGAGGTTTCTAATGAAAGCTGTGCTGCTGTGTGTGGGAATCACTGAGAACATCTGGGTTGATCTTTAAAAGCTACTTTTAATTCAGAGGTTGTTTCTCAATGATGATTTCTCGCTTTGTTTAATCACAAACCAGGAAAGTTGCTCCACAGGTTTGTGGAACAACTTGCATGTGGCAAATACGTCTATGTGTGCACATGGACATTTCTGTCAGTATGTCAAAGAGGACAGTTTCCCACATGCTTTTAAACATATGTGACTGGTTTTAAATCAGAATGTTACCTAACAGTCAGCAGCTGGAAGTGCACCAGCTTTTAACTAATTCAAACACATTTTTATTGGATTCATTTTGATGGTGCGAATTGAGCAAAGACCTTTAAACGTGAAGGCACTTTTATGTGCTGCTAATACGCCAGATGTATATTGAACATGGCCAAATGATCTGAAGGCAATGAGATCAGTTTCTGCACAAGTAATAAGAAGGTGGTCGGATCGGCCCCCAGTGACGTCCCCCCCCGTCACTGTGCAATATACAGCTGAACTCCTGAAGCATGCAGTGCTACTGTGTGTGTGTGTGTGTGTGGGGGGGGGGGTGTTAGATTTTATAAAGAAGAAAAGTTGTAGGAAAACGTGTGCGATCGAGTGAAGGAGTCTTGCAGTAGAAAGCGCGTGGAGTGCTCTCATTGAGTGTAAGTGTGTAATAACACTCTAAACTCACTGCAGCTGCCAGAATCTGGTTGCCTTTAACTTGCTCCTTTTCACATGGATACACAGTGTGTAGTTGTATTGCTGTTTTGCATGGAACTGCAATTGCAAATGTTTTGCTGTCCTTCAGCAACACTAACAGTACAAAAAATAATCTATATTTATATCATTTATGATTGTTTTATTTTTCTTTGCAGGCTTATTTTCGTCAGGGTGTTGCCCTGCAGTACCTGGGTCGTCATGCCGATGCCCTGGCAGCATTTGCCTCTGGCCTTGCCCAAGACCCCAAGAGCCTCCAGCTGCTGGTTGGCATGGTGGAGGCTGCCATGAAGTCGCCTCTGAGAGGTAGGCATGTCTAACAGCTGATTTCGCTCTGCCTTTCTCTTACACATCTGAAACAACACGATTCACATTTACACAGGCAGAGACAATCAAAGAAAAGAACAACACAAGCAGAAAACTACAATTCTGTGCTGGAAAACTTGTAGACAGGACGGGTTCGCCGTGTGCACCGGGGACACTGTCAACTTGTTACATTTCTTTTCTTCTTTTATTCAGAAGCCCTCCTCTGGGACTGGGACCTGAAAAAATAGAAAGATGCCTCTGATGTTTCAGGCCGCACAAAATAATGGATGCACGTTTGATACGCGAGATGAGAGAAAAGATATACATAAAGAAAAGTAAGATTCAGAAAATGCATAAAGCAGGCATCTTAGAGCAGGGAGAGAAGTGTGGAGATAAGAGGTCGTCGTTGTCAGCATCAGAGTAAAGGCATGACTCTGGACCTTTGTGTCCACTGCCACGGGAATCGTACAAAGACTGGTGTCCTCTGCCGTCTCAGGTAGTCACGTCAGCCACATGCAGGTGTGAGCGGGGATGTGTTATCCTCAGGAAGCAGGTTTCTGTGTTAGCACTCTCAGCGCTATGCTGTTGGAGTCAGCTGAGGGTAGGAAGGCTATGATTTCTCTGAGACGTAGACAGGATTCACACACACACTGCTGTGAGTGTGTGATGTTTGCAGAAGTTAGCATGAAATGATGCAGCCGCCTTTGAGAAGACTGGACGGTGACGCCGACCCGGGGCCAGGCGGTCATCAGCGTTGTTTTACATTAAAGCCAGTCACACACAAGCTGCCACATCCACGGTTTCCACTGAACAGCACAGATATGAAAGACTGTAATCTGATACATGATATCTGACACTACAGCTGTAATTTGTGGTCCACTTCCACATTTAGGAACTTCACAAACATGCTTAGATTCAGGAGGCGAGGACACTGAAGGCTCTGGTTTACTTTTATCATCATGTTTATTCGCATGAATTAGCTTCTTGCCGGGTTCATGATGAAATATTTACAAGGTAGATGTGTGTGTCATTGATCTCACCACCCCACAGTCCACAGTGCACTTTTATGTGTAGTTCTCGACGGCATGCAAAGATGAAGGCAGAGTACAGACAATCACGATGGTCTGCAGGCTGGAATTGGCACTGGGTTGTGTTTCTGCCCTTCAGCTGTGTGAGAATAAGAGCAATAAGAGCAGGGCTTTTGCATGTGTTCCTGCAGCAGGCAGCAAACCTGCTGAGTATTCATCATGGTTCCCTTTGAGGTCAAGCTTGTGTATCCAGAGGGGCTGTATTGAGCACAAGGCCATTGATAATGGACCTTTTTTCATGTTTCAAATGAGGCATTTACAGCAGACAACAAAAGGCATCGTTTCAAAGTTCAGGCAGATGAAGGTAGGAGATGGAAAAGAAACCACTCCCATTTTGATAATGATGAGAATACATTTGCATCAGTGGCAGCGGCGGGTCTGATGCACCGCAGGAGGTTGTTCTCCCACCCAAGGGCAGCAACCTTCAAAACCTGATCTCCCGTAATCTTCAAAGCAAAGGGAGTCGCGATGCTGATGTAAGCAGCAGGCAGGGCAACATGTTGGACCATGGAGACGGCCGTTATACACAAGACAGGAGCTGCAGTGTCAACAGCATGGAACAGGAGGGGCTGCCTCATGTTTAAGACAATAAGATGATGTGTTGTGAATTAGTATTTTAAGTTGAAGTACAGACGGCTGTAACAGAGGGATTGTACGGTCTTTACCTCACAATATAAAGTGCCTTGAGGTGATTTGGTGCCACTGTATATAAACAAGCTTGAGCTGGAATAACCACGGTGATGTGGTGGTTGGCACGGTTACCTTGGAGCTAGAGGGGCTGGGTTCAAACCCTCCTCAGCCTGTGTGGGTACTCTGGTTTCCCCCCACAGTCCACAGACATGCAGTTACTGTGGGCGGGTTAACTGGTGATTGTACAGGCTGCACTCTGCTGCTTGCCCTGTGACAGCTGGCATAGGCTCCGCCCCCCTGTGACCCTGAACAGAGATGTGAATGTGAATATCTAATAGGCTCTCATCAGATCAGCCCGATGCCTTTGTGCTTTACAAACCAGAAAAAAAGACTGAAGTTATTGAGTCAACATGACTCGTGGTTTCTGACACAAAGAAACGTTTTGGTTTTGTTTTTTTGTATTGAACATGTTTGAGAAGACACATTTGTGCATGTAAAACCACATTAGGCCCCGGCAGCAGCAGCCTTTTCCACACAATTTTCAAAATGTTATAAAATGCTTAATTTAAAACAAAGGTAAAGGGTTTTTGAATATGAAAGAAAATGTTCCGTTTGTAGATGCTTTCACACTGACCCAGTGTGTCATGGTCCTGGGTCCATGACCCAGCAGTTTTGGGCCTCCCAGTTCTTCATTCATGGTTCTTTGGTGTGTGTGAGGTGACCTTTTATTCTATGGCTTCTGCAGAATACTTTGTTCTTAGTTCTTAGTTGGATTCTGAGGTTATGTCTTTTCTTCCCTGTTCAGCGCCCACGTCCTGTTTGATTCCCAGCCTCCGGTTCCCTGTGTGTCAGTTTGAGTTTCGTGTCGTTAGTGTGATTCTGTCCACCTCTTCTCTCCAGCTGTTCCCTTCGTTCGCTGTTGCGTCCTCACAGTTTTCCTCCTGCTGAGTGCTCCGTATGTCCCTGTTTTGGACTCGGTTTCCAGCAATAAAAGCTTCCAGTCTCATTATCACAGGTGCATAAAATCAAGCAGTCAATTAAGTGATGCAGCATTTGTGAATTCGTGTGCAGTTGGAAAACACAAATACAACAAAATATGGGCTAAAACTTTGGCCCGTGTGTTTGTTCTGCAGCTCAACAAGCAGCAGAAGCAGGATTCATATAGTGTGAAGTCACACAGCAATATAGACATTAAAGTGTGCTCACATAAGCTTAAAATGGGTCGTGCCAGAGCAAATGAGGCTTTAGCTGCATTGCTTCTAAGTGTGGTTGCATTTTATTGCTTATTAATGCAAGTCTCCATTTGTAAGAGTAAGCATGTTATCACTTTGTAAAAGTTACAGTGTTGCTTTGAAAGTGTGCACGAGCACAAACACAGAAGTTTCAAGACTTTTATTTCACTTTCTGAGTGGAAGGAGAGACAGGGTGGGTGTAGTGTTGTCTTCACTAACACAGCCAACAACAGAGGCCTGATCACCTAATAGATCCTAATCACAGGATGAATCCACACCTTTGTTGGATTAACCCTTTCTTTTTTAGATCAGGTGGGATCATTTATTCTGTGCATATTCGGACTCAAACTCTAACGAGTGCATCGGGTTCAGTTTCAACAAATTTAACATCTGTTCAAAGATGCAGCAGAGTTTTGCTGAACACACTTAAAAGAAGAGTTTGAGTATAAATGTTTGTAATTTTATATCATGAAAACCCCTCAAGACCAGACATGTCTCGGTTTCCTTCGAATCACCCAGAAATTATTTTATTATGGTCACAGATTTCCTCGAAGTTGTAGGTTTGAAGACATTATTTGTGGGTGGAGCAGGTCTGCAGTGCTGTTAGCATAACAAAAAACCCTGTAGTCAATAGATATAATAGACATGAAAACACTTGTTTTAGTACGTATTGTTTTGGTTTCAGCTATTTTATTGTCTAGCTGCAAAAATCCAGAAAGACGCATTCAGAACTTATTATTATGCCCTCTGAGTAACGAGCTCAATGAGGAGAAACCCACCGAGTGTCAGTCAGTTCTTGATTGGGAAAATCCAATTTAGAAACAGAATTTCACTCTTTTTAAGAGGTTTTTATCACTAAGCACCTGTAAACCTCTGTGGAAGTTCATGTTCAAGGTTCTTCATGGAAATACCCATAAACTGTTGAGAATTTACTTAGATATGGTCTAAATTTCTGGGATTTAAGAAACAGTCCGCCCCTATACCATCCATCCATCCATCCATCCATCCATCCATCCATCCATCCATCCATCCATCTTCTCACACATATCTGGGACCAGAACACAGGGGCAGAGGTGTAAGCAGTCTACCTAATCCAGATCTTTGTAGTGACACCAAAGCATTCCCAAGGCAGTCAAGAGACATCATTTCTCCAGCATGTTCTGGGTCTGCCGAAGGTATCCTTCCAGTAGAACATGCCTGAAACATCTCACCTATGAGGTGCCCGGGAGGTGTCCTAGTCAGATGGCCACTGAATGACCACACACCTCCTCCTCTCTAAAGGAGGACCCAGACACCTTATTAAAGAACTCATTTCTTTCATTTGTATTTCATTTTTTCAGCCACTGCCCAGAGCTCATGGCCGCAGATGAAGGTCGGGATGTAGATGGACCGATAAACAGATAAAAGCTTAGTTTTCAAGCTCAGCTCTTCCTTCATCCCAGCAGGCTGGAACAGTGTCCGTTTACCTGGGAACAATGTAACAGTCTCCCACTCTCTTTCCCCCCACTCATGAATAAGACCAAGAGACTCGTGGGCCTATTATGGGAAAACTGTAAAAAAGAAACCGAAACTCTGTAATTTATTTTGCTTCCAGTTTGGACTTCTTCTGAAGCTCATGTCGGTCTGAGCAGCAGCACCGATCGAGCACATACTGCACCTTCAGCACTGGTTTACATGTATGGACCTGTGGGAACATGACTGTTTTTGACAGAACATAACCAAATGCAACAAGTACAATGGGCTCCACATGAGGCAGCAGTTCCTCGCACACCCAGACCACTCGAAATTATTGGTAAAATTTGAGCTGGATGGCTTGACTCTGCAAAAAAATGTATTTCAGAACGGTCATATTAATGTTTGTAACATCATAAATAATAAATGATTCCCTTTGCTTACATCACAGTGTGTTTTTGTGTATCTGTCACACCTTCATAGACTCACTTGAGCCCACCTACCAGCAGCTGCAGAAGATGAAGCTAGACAAGAGCCCATTTGTGGTTGTCTCCGTCATCGGCCAGGAGCTACTGACGCATGGTTTTCACGGAGCCTCGGTGGTCGTCCTGGAGGCGGGGCTGAAGATTGGCACATGCTCACTAAAGCTGCGTGGATCTGTCTACTCTGCTCTGAGTTCTGCGTACTGGTCTTTAGGTAATGTGGAGAAGAGTATGGCCTACATGCAACAGGACCTGGAGGTGACCAAGACTTTAGGTATGGAAACTTGAAAGTGGTAGTTTATACTGTGAAGAAACAGCTACAGTAAAAGGTAACTTACTCAATGCTTCTCCCACAGGCGACCAGTCAGGGCAGAGCCGAGGTTCCCGTGAGCTCGGCACTCCCCTGACTGGTCGCCTGTGGGAGAAGCATTGAGTAAGTTACCTTTTACTGTAGCTGTTTCTTCACAGTATAAACTACCACTTTCAAGTTTCCATACCTAAAGTCTTGG
>VOQJ01014646.1:13121-32368 GCA_015052665.1 Apistogramma diplotaenia
TTCGGTCCATGTTAGCTTTCCTTTTTCATGCACTTATCTTTTGCAAAAAGCAGAAATTTGTTATTAATTATTATTAATTTATTAACACATGAGAAACCTATGTTGCATCTAAAATAAGAATAAGATGCTGGGCAGGATTATCCAATGGGAATTCTGGGAATGTGCGCAGGGGCCCGCGTAGAGTCAGGGGCCAAGCCAAGAGGAGAGTGAAAAATTACATTTACCAGAATTATATTCTCTTCAATGTTAGATCTTGAAACCACATATTCTCAAAAATAAATAGATTTTTATCACAAACAAAATGATATAAACTGGTAGAATACAGTAGTCTCTACTCTATTTGCCCATTTCTCCCCCTTACTAGTTTTTCATCCAGTTCAGGATGAACATGCTGCAGGTACCTGTTCAGTAAGATGACATGCAAACTAATCTGGAGGTTAGCTGTAGCAGCAGCTCCCAACTGCAGTGGATTTATGACCTGAAACTCTGTTCAGATCCAAATGAAGGAAGCAGGCTGTCCTCGGCAGTGCCGGGCCTGCCGGGCCTCACAGCTGAAGAGGTGAGAATCCAGGAAAGTTCTGTTTTATCTGCATTTTTTTCCAACAAAGAAAAAAGTTTATTCTTTTTCTAAGTGTAAACATCCTGAAAGCGCATTTCCTGAGAAAAGCTCTCTTAGCTCTGCTTCATTATTGTTTCAACACTCATCTGGGAGCAGAACTGCGGTGCTGCTGGTGAGAGGTGCAGAACGAGAGAAAAGGAGGAGGAGATCAGGGAGACAGACTGAGAGAGGAAGAAGATAACAGGTGTGTCCTTTAGAGCTTTAGAAGTTTCATATGATATTCATGTATATGTCTGATTACTGAAGAACGAAGAAAATCTAAATAAATTGATGAGGTCACCAAACATTTATTCCCAGGTATTTGTAACTTGATATTCCCGTCATGCCGAGATGTGACACTCAGCAGTTAAACTCACTGATGTATCATTATGGCCTAATTAATATTTTTGCATTTTCTATGTGGTAATATTCTTGGATTGAAGTCTACTTTAAAAATCCTGGTGAGCATTAAGCATTAAGCACAACAGTCAAATTTCTTCTGTGTTGGGAGGAAAGTGTCGCCTGAGTGTTTTCTTGTTATTGAGGCTAATAATTCAATTATTCTGCCTCACTAACAGCCACGCTGGTTCAGTTACAGTCAATATCCTTTATGTAAGAAAACAAACTGAACCACGTCTCATATCTGTGGCCACAAGTCTTAAAATTAAGTCAGAAAAACTGTTCAAATCAGTTTTTAAAACTCTTCAAAGTAAACCAAACATCACATAAAAGCTAAATTCGATGTAGTAAAGTCCAGTGGCGTGTGCTTATTTCACACGCTGGCAACACACACTGGCCTGGACTGAATACATACATTTTTAAAAAAAATTTTTTATAATGTAGTTACAAGACATATAGTCTCAAGGATTCAGTTTCAGTCAAAACCAGTCAAATTCAAGAATATACTTTAATTTGTTTTGTTTTTTCTGTCATCTATTAGTCATCTATCGATGTCTGGGCACAGCAATGGGCTTTGAAAAGGTGATGAATATTAAATATCTGGTTTATGAATTTGCGTGCTGTCATTTTCTGGTTCCTCACACTGTCGGCCTGCGTGTGTGTCCTCCGAGCTTTTAGTGCAGACATACGGTGGCTTGCCTGAGGTTACTTAAATGCCAACTAAACAGTCACCTTTAAATACTAACTAGAACATTTTATAGGAAAATGCCCATTCTAGAAACATTAAAATTCCAGATACATTCATTTCAGCTGTCCACTGATAGATGATGTTGCTTTTCTCAAAACAGCTCGACACGAGTTCTTGGAGTTAAGCACAAGTCTTATCGCTCGAGCTGATAACGTTTGTGGTGAAGTGAGAAGCTGAAACCTGAGCTGGAGCAACTCTCCGCCACCAGCTGAGCTTCTCCCTTTAAGAAACAGCTTAATTCAATTTGATTGTTAAAATTCAGGGCCGCGCACCTTCAGACTTTTTATAGTAAAGACTCCTGGGACAGCAACAACTCACAGGAGGAGGCAGACTAATGGTGACGCCACATCGCCACTGTATTAAATACAATATCCATCATTATAAGTGACACTGAGGCAGAGGGGGCATTTGGCATAATTATGGCCATTTCCTGGACCAAACCCTGCACCCTGGCTGTCTCTATACATGGAGTCTGGCGGTCTGGGCCCATATAGACAGTGCAAACACACACATCCATCCAACACACAGCAGACCTCTAATCCAACTGTGAGGGAAGCTGAACAATCTGCTCCTTCCTCTGGCATTCCCCCCATCCAGATGTATTTTCTGCTTCAATCTGTCCACCCCCAAATGAAGATAAAGGGGAACACCACAGCCTGATTTATCAGTCAACATGGAACTATCTGAAAGTCCCTTCTAAAGATGGCTGGATAATGTCAACTCGAAGACCATTCGGTACCCCGGCTGAATCCTTTTAATCTTCCTCCTCCTGACATGTCCCTGAGAATACTCAAGAGCACTGATGATAAGGCCGGAGTTTCAAAGCTGGCACTCAAGGGTCTCTGTTGATATTGTTACCACGACAACACGGCTAACCGTGGATTTCAGATTACTGCAGAAAAGCTGCGATAATAAGTGCAAAAAGAAGCTGACAGCCTGAAGTGAGTCCACAGACAGGTGGCTTAAATGGGAAACGAATGCACGTACAGGTACAGGCTTCAGATAATAAGGTTGTAACATTTTATCTGGAAACTGTTTGCTGAACAATAAATATAATATAGGATATAATTTAATGCAATATGCAGAACAGTATACTATTACTTGTTGCCACAGAGGCAACAGATTAATCATCTACTGAATAGTTTTAACTTGCAAACTCCAAAAGTGTGATTTGTGTGTGTGCGTGTGTGTGTCTTTGTTATACTTGACTTGCTTAATTTTGTATTAGTGACGGTGATCCAGCAAATAACAAAAATATTTAAGACCTTTTTATATTTATGGCTCATGCACAGAATTATCCCTCCCAGGGTCTGAAATGAAATTGCTAGCTCTTGCATTCACCCAGCTGTTGTGAGTCAGCACAGTTCAGTCCACAAAAATGAGATTTAAAAAACTACACTGCATCAATTCTTCTTCTTCTTAGAGGTGTGCTAATGTAGCATCTGATATCCTTTAAATCTCACAAACATGTTTTGACAAATCCGGCATGTCGCGGCCGTTTTTTGTTTGGTTTTTTTAAAGCGCAGCGAGCAGACTGATAACCGCGTAATCAGTCTAATCTCCTCATGGAAACATGCACCAAACTGAAAGAAATGGGTTAATGTAGAACAATGAGAAAATACTCGTATTTGTTTCTTATCAGCTGCTGACACTGTGACAGTTCTTTCGTGGGGATGGCACCGATTTCCTTTGGCTTTTGCATGCTTCCATTCTTACAAACAAACGGGTCCACCAGCTTGAAAGAGAGCAGAACGAAACCAGCAAAATGAATTATTATATGGCCGGATACATTTCAGACTAATGGGGTTCCACTGTTTGTTTTTACCACATTTGCAGAGGGTTCGGGATCGTTATCACGCTGCAAATTGAAGTCCTGCAAAATTAGGTGCTTTCCAGGTGGCATTACATGGTGTATCGAAATCTGTTTGGCTGCACATAAGTCTGTGTTAAGTGGTTTAACAAATTAAAAAAACTGAAAATGCATGAAAAAGCAGCCAATGTCCAAAAAAATGTAAAGATCTTCAGAACGCCTGAGGATCTATTTCTCAAGAACCCCTAAACAAAATACAAAAAACCAAAATACAAGACGTTTCCATAGCACCGTAACCAAACATTCAACTGGTGAATAGGCCACAGTTTAAAATGACTGCTGCTATCAATTCGTCGTCACACAGAAAAGGTCAGGAGGCCTGGTCCTTAAACCTTTGATATGCACCACACTCAGGTCTTATCATGAAAGCATTTCTATGCTTTAGTAAGTCTGATCACAGAGGAAGAAAGATACCCGCGTTTTGCTTTGAACTTCAGATAACACGGTCTCCACATGTGTGCTAGAATGGTCCGCGTCCATGTGCACGTGCGCGCGCATGCATTTGCATCTCTACTTCAAAATAAAATTAAGCATAAGAAATATTTGGCAGCTTCGCTCTGCAGAGAGCACTTTCCTGATTCTTATACAGGCGTTCTGGAAAAGAAACACAATCAAGTACAGTGTATTTAAATTCAGCCACAGATGTTATACATCAGCCCACTCACATAAAAAAAAAACATACTAACCAATTTTTCACATCATGGTGCAGTTTGTCTTGATTATAATGCTCCTCTCAACCTAAAATTGATTCCACTTCCACAGGCACAGAGAGGACAAACTTTCCCGAGTCTAACGGATTCTTTGGAAGTGACCTGATTTTTCCATCAGCCTTCACTCGACTTTCTGTTTTAGCATTTGGGGGAAAAGCACAACCTGAATTACGAATCTTCCAGCTCCCTTAACGACTACTTCCCCTACCTGACAGGAGCAGCTGCACCTCGTGACATACAGACGATGTCATTTTCAAAATTCCTGCAGCGCTGCCCTGCTCTCACCATTTCTGTCAACACTCAAAATGACGTTCTAATTTTACCGAGGCTGGCACACCTGTGCAGATTGAGCCTTCACTTACTTGGTATTACCCCCCTGGCTGCTCCTAACTGTATCTATATATAATAGGGGACATTTACTAATGTGACTAATTTAGCAGTCATTTAAATGAGGGAAGCCCATTTTACAGACTGTCAACCCTGCAACCCACAAGACCTAAATGACCCACTGTCAATGTCCTGGTAGCTTTGAAGTTCCCATGGTCATATCCAGCCATATCCTGATGTTTTGACTGCACAAATACAATGCATATACATACACTATATGTACAGTTCACAACATGAACAAAGAAGCTTGAACTCAATCAACAGGATGAGAGACTCAGTGCAGAGTGAGCTGAATGACACTGAGGACCTGCAGAGAAATCAACCTCGCCACAGCCTGCAGGTATCCAAACACAACTTGTTATAAATAAACAACATCACTATCCAAACTTCCACATATGAACTAAGAAAAAGGGGTCACTGACTGTGATCCAATCTGCAAAATACAAGTCTGTATGGCCGACAAAGAATCAAGGGGTCCAACATCCTAAAATCTCCAAGTCGGGAAGATTTGAATCCCCACTTCCAGCCAGAGCGGGATGCAGAGATTTGTCAGTACAGACTTTACCTCGTGTTGCCAAGATGGTTTTGTGTATAAGCAGCTACATGCACAACTAATCTGATTATGACACAAATTCAACTAAGTCTATCACAAGTACTGATATTCACATCACGGATTGTGATTCTGCTCCAAAAAAAAAAAAAAAAAAAAGATTGTGATATGATCTTTTGGCCAGATTGACAACCCACCATCTCCAAGGTCTTGTTAAGGCCATGGGATGAGCTGTACAGCCCTTTAGGTAATGGTCTGGGGACATGCTAGAAAGGAACTCAAGCCTTCTTGCTATTCCAAGCAGAACACAGCAGGCATGTTCAGTATCAATGGCAAAAGCAGACAGCAAGCACTGATGCATAAAACATGAGCCTGAGAAAGTTAGGACAACTGAGTCAATTATCATTTTTGGAAGTACATGGAATAAGTTGCTGCACCAGACTGTATAAATTAGTGCTTCGAAACCACATAGTTCCATATAATAAAATGATTTGCCATTTTAAGCCAGTCGCAGAAGCTGAAACTCAGACTGAGCTCCAGTCATCACACAATATCAAACTGCCAGATTCCAGGGACGACGGGACGAAAGACTTCTGCATAAAAATAACAATAATTCTGAAAGATGCCTTTGTTGAGGGGTGTTAACTCTAAGACAAACACATTTAAACAAGCATGTAGTCAAACTACTGTGTAGTCCACAAGGATACTGCAGTTCTGTATACACGCAGACGAAGCCAAGAGGGCTGTTTTGGTTGGAACCATGTGGGACTCATTTGCAAAGGAACCTCTGGCATCGATTTCAGGGCCTGGTTTTGATGTGCAGATAGGCACAGTACACATTTGGGTCAACAAGAAACTATTCCAAAATTATATCATAAACACATTAACGTTACTTTTATTATATTTTTCATTATCTCCAGAGAAATATGAGGACTTAGCCCATATTTTCAAATTATTCCAAGATAAATCGATGAAAGAAAGCAGATGTCAATAGTTTCAATATTTCTTTGTCTAGAAAGCAGCTTTTATGGCAGAATAGTAATCTGAGTGTAAAGTTTCTGCGATCGTCTTTACCGGGCGTTCCTCTCCCGCCTGCTTGGATTCAATTCGTCTCGGGGCCTGATTGGGGAGAATGTAGGCCGAGGCTCGGACCAACACAAGGTTTAACTCAAAAACTCTTGTTGCATGAGCTACTCCAAGACTGTGGCATCTAAAACAGGGAGCCAAAAGGCCAATCGTGGGGGGGCTCCTGAGTCAGGTAACAGTTGGGTTACAGTACAGGCATTTTTATTTCAGCTTTCAAACTGTTTACTTAACTTTCTTATAGCTGAAAATGAGGCAAGTGCACATTTTGAACACAGTTCTCACAGTGAAAAGCTGTTTACCGTGGGTCCCCGGGGCACCTGAGTGTAGCTGCTGCCCAATCAGACTCCCACTGTTAAAAACACACATAACAACAAAATCTACCACCAGAAGTACACAAAATTGCTGCTGATTATGGTGAGCGGTAGCAATGCAGCTCTTTGATAATGGCACAACATATCTGGCTGCTTGTAATCTGCTGCGTTGCCCTTGAAACACGAGCGACTCGCCGTAATGCCCTTACCATGATGGCCATGCTGAGATTACAATCGGAGCAGCTACGAGAACGCCATTTGCTTCAGATGTGACGAATTGCAAGAAAAACAAGGCACGCACACACACAAACACACACATGCAGTCAAACGCAGACTGTTTGGCACCAAAACGTGTAGCTTTGCATAGCTCACACTCTGTGAGAGCACATACAGTGCCCTGATGGGGGCATGTATGTAAACTGTACTTACGCTGCACCGACATCGGACATTATAGACGGACACTAAATTAAATATTGAATATTTACAGAGACAGCAGAAGCTGCGCATGGTCAGCAGGTCAGAACTACCTTTAAGCTGAAGCAGTTTCCTGGCAGATTCACAAATCTTTCTCTGAACTCAGTAAGCAGTTTTCCTTTAAACAGATGGAATCAACGTTTCCTTGAAAACCTTAAATGAATCAAACATCTCGCACAATGCTGTGCGAAGATCTTGAGCCAGCCCCGATTTCTTTCCATAAATAAACAGTTTATAAGACAAAAAGAGAGTTTGTATAATTATAACAAGCATGAAATTGAATATTTGGTATAAACACCTTTATTCTTCAACACCTGAACTTCCTTTAAGTTCTTTAAGTTGTCTTCAGAAATAGTTTTCTAAGCTTTTCTTTCTTTCTTCTTCCTTCTCTGTGAGGAAGTTACCACATTGTTTCAATAATGCTCTTTTTTTTTTGCATTATTAAATCATTTTTGACAAGATCTCCAGCACCACTGGTTCAAATGCAGCCCCAATATGGCTGTTGCCACTGATTTTCAATTATCTCTTGTGTAATTTGCACACCTCAGCCCATTTTCTCCCCCTTTACCTTCTTTAAGAATGGCTCCTTCACAGCCACCCTTCAGTGAACAGTACACGGATCAACTGATGGGCCAGATGCATCTTTCAGGTCCTTTGTCAGGATCATCTGCTGTAGATATTGTAAGGACACACTGCACATCATACTGGTATTGGGGTACTAGCTCTTTGGGAATTACTTTTCTGGTGCAAAAATACAATTTTCTGTCTGTCAAAGTGTTTTTATTTTTGTCATTTATTCATAGATTTGACTAAATAAATAGGAACAAAGTAATTAGGAACTGATTTTACAAGAGGCTGGCAGCAGCATAGTGTCCAACACTGCTTCATCCGTTGAGTCAGGAGGCTCTTTTGGCTTGAATGATTGTTAGGTCATTCCTCTGAAAAGGGCCAAAATGGACTAAAAATGCAGCCAATGTCCCAATAAGAAGTGTGAAGACCTTGAGAAAGCCTGGAGATTATTAGTATGATATTATTTACAAGAAAGTCTGGCTCCTTATGTAAAGGAATGAGGCGTGGCTTTTTGCACAGTGCTGTGGATTCTAAATCACTTCAGTATTTAATAAAATAGAGTTTAGCAAAACAAATTACTGCCAATAATGTATCATTCTTGGGTTTTACCAAACAAAAGTCCTTTAAAAGGTGCAGCAAATGTAAGAAGTTGAGTGCTGAGTGTGAAGACGAGAATTTGAAAATACTTTCAAGTGACTGCAGACAAAAACGCTTCTTCACTACAGCTGAATTTGACTCATTTAAATCCAAGTATCTCCACGAAGCTTCTATATTTAATAATAGCCTAATAAACCACAAAGAAGCCTCCTTCTTTGGACAAAACAAAAACATGCTGCAGCCCATGACTCTTTCAACCTGTAACTTCAGTCTACCAGCAGCTGCACACCCGCATGAAACTGCCTCCATTAGAGATCCACTGCCTGCATCAATCAGAGAGACAGAGAGACCGAGGATGTAGTGCAGGCTGCTGGCATGCACCTGCAAGCCAGGTTTCACATTAGCATATTAATCAGATGAGATATATGGGATTGCATGCACTGCATCTCAACTATTAATTTGAGGTCCTTTGAGCAGTAGGAAACTACAGACATTTTATTACAGATAAGATAAAGATTAACACTCATTTTATGTGATGATGTAAATAAGAAAGTTCTCACAGGAGTCTGTGCAGTCCTGTGAGAACTAAGTACACTCATTTTACTTCCATATCAATTCAGAGGCTAAGTAGCAGCCCGGTGCTGATAATGCACTTGATTATATGAACATTAGTAACTAGACCACCTCTATAAAACACAACTTTTGCCAGTCTGGTACATTCAGATGTATGCTCACATAATTTACAATCTTCCCAGGAGCAAATTCACCCCAAGGTCAGACTTTGCAACGCTCAGTGAAATTGCAAAAAACTCGAGAGGTGCACCTCAGACTCCTCACCTCAGCTGGCAGATGTACAGCTATAGCACAGCTAGAAAAGGCTTATTTAGAAGGGTTGCCATTTAGAAAGCCTTTTTTCTGTGAAAAGAACAGCTTACGTTTACAAAGCTGCATCTGAACAAACTAAAAGACTTTTGGAACAATGACTTTGGACAGATGAGACAAAAATGAATATATTTGGCCATATTTCTAGCGTCACATTTGTCAAAAATCAAACACAGAAGATCAGGACAAACATCTCATACCAACTGTCAAGCACGATGATGAAGAGGTGAAGACTCTGAAGTTGTTTTGCAGCCACGGGACCCGAGCACCTTGCAGTCATTGATTCATGCATGAACTCCTCGGTAGGTTTAGGGTCATCTGTTTAACAGCTAAAGCTTGGCCCAAATTGGGTCTTACAACAGGATAATGATCCCAAGCACAGCAGCATCTCTCACAGAATGACTGAAAAAGAGCAGAATCAACGGCCCAAAGTCCAGACTTCAACCCAACTCACATGAAGTGGTGGAATTTAAGAGAGCTGTGCATAAATGATGCTCTCAAATCTCTCAAACTGAGGTAACATTGTAAAGAAGAGTGGCCCAACATTTCTCCACAGTGATCTGAGAGGCTGATAAAGTTACACTGAAAAGGCTGAAATCTCGTTTTATTGCTGCTAAAGGTGGTTCTACAGTACAAGTGACTGACTAACAGGGTCCAGTGTACACAGTTTATCACAGAGACCTCTGAAAAACTCCCCTTTTCCCACGACTGTCACCCAGTGCAAAGCTGTGGATAATCAGTGTGGTGGGATTTTTTTATAGTTGTTTGAAAATGAAGCTTTATGGCACCAAGCATTTAGGCTCTGGCTTCATATACAATATTACTTACTAGAATAATTGCCTGTTGCTTTTGCTCTTTTGGCTGGACTTTCTGAAAAAAAAAGTGCAGAAAATCGAGAGAATAAGAGCCATGTTTTATTTGTTTGTTCTAAAAATTAAGACAAAGCACTCTGCCCCATTATCAGCTACATAGTAAGGAAAGTGGCAAGATTTAAGAATTTTGTATTATCAATTCACATTTATGACTTGAAAGTAAGGGCCAAATACTTGAAGAGAAACAGGATACCTAAACTTCTGTTGGCAACAGCTGGTCGGGGGGGCCCGGGGGGGGGGGGGGGGGGGGGGGGGGGCGGGGGGGTGAGAGAGAGAGAGAGAGAGGGAGAGGGGATGCAGCTGCAGCATGAAGCTACATGATGGTAGGGGTCCAGAAGCAGATGGAGGCTATAGACTGCAATGCAACATGATAGCCATTATGAAATACCCACATACTTTTTAAAAAAGAAATAAATCTCAATCTCTAATCTCATTGTACTTTCTGTAGAATGACAATAAAGACATTCTGTTCTATTCTATTGTAAATGAAATAAAATGACTTTTTTTGCCTCCCCGAGCTTTTCTCTAATGTTTTAAAGCTAACAGCTTCTATCCAGATGAGATTTTGTTGTCCTTAAAACCACTTCCTGCACTTTTAACTTTAGAACTTCATTGCTCTACTTATTGTGAGAAAAAAAATCATGGCTGCATTAGAATCTGCTCGTTTATACAGTTTAAGTCATTCTGCAAAGAAAATTTTGATTCGCATGACTTTTCAGGGCCTTGCTAATCTTGCTCTTACCCAAAGACTGTAGGTTTGCAATGACTGAAGAACTCTGGCATCTGGTCTGAGGAAACCTAATATACGTCTGCCCCAAGGGGTTTCAGGCTACAGCCTCCTAAGGCCACACTCTAACGAAACCAGCAATTTTGGTCGTACGGGAACCTTACATGAAAATTACTTCAGGCCAATCATAGATTATCTGTCTGGGAAGATAAATAAGCTTCTGCTTACTGAAGCTTGTAAAACGTCCTTCCCTGGTAATGTCCTGGATCTGCTGTTGACAAGAACACGAATGCAACAGAGCAGAACAAAATAAGAATCTTATTTTTGCATGAAAGTTTCTTAGCTAAGTGTCTTAGTTTCCTATCTCTTGCAGGATTGGGACATTTCCATCAGCCTGAGTGTTTCATCGAGACCAATAACATTATCCAGATACTCTCTTAGACATTTTGTCTGTAATTGCACAATAATACAGATGACAGGATCTCAAATCAGCCTCAGCCACAGCTGGGTGAAACAGATATTACAGGCTGAAAGTGATAAAGGAGAAACCTCGCTCACTACCTTGGATGTGACTCAGACCTGCTGTTTCTCAGAAAGATCAATCCCATGAGTCCTGGAACCCAGAAACTCACAATGTTTTATCAAATTTTCAGCCTGTTTGATTACTTCTATATTTCTCAGGTTTGTCTTCTCTCTGGGAAAATTTAAAACTGCACTGAACTCAATTTGGGAATATCTGCAGCCTCAAAGACCGTTTCTAAAAATACCGCTATCATTTATTTCTGTGTAAGCTTTGATAGGAAGACGATAGGTTTGCTTTGAAGAATGTTGTGTCAGGAATACCAAGCTTTCAGCCAGCACACCAAGTGGTCAAGCACACGATTTTCCAGATGTTTGTATTCATCGTTTCCAGCTCAACACTGGATTTAAAGTCCTTCAACATGAATGATGATGTTGGTTGTTCTCTCTTTGTTACGACTTATAGGAGCCTGATGCCTCAAATAAAGACTGAGAAACAATAACGAAATATCTGCAAACTGTGATGAAAACAGCGGGCAGTTCAGCAGGGCGTACCTGAACTTATTATGTTAAAATACAGTAAGCAATGATTTTTATTTTACTTTAGCATGTTGCAGTCCCTCCATGAGTGAGATAAAAAGCAGAGATATGATCTCACCTTTTGTTTGTTAGCTTTTCTGTCCGTTTTTGCTAGAACATGTCTAAAGATCTAAAAATGAATAGATCAGTTAATGTAAACAGTTGAAAAAAAGTGTGTACTTATTTATTTTGGTGGAATCACCCGAGTGCATGTTAGGGCTCATGTGGTCCCTACATTGTGTTCCTCCGCTCTCTGAAAGAAGAACTCCTCTCCTTTTTAAGGTGGTCCTTGATTAAACCAGTCTGAGTTTATGCCTGTCACACTGTTTTTGAAAATTTGGCGGTTGCATGATGACACGTCTCAGAGTTTGGACCAACCATATAATTAGCAAACGTGCATTACAGGAAAGCATGCAGTGGTTATTTGATGAAACACATGTTAATTGCAGTGCCGATAACAGGCTCTTGAGCAGAAGCACCAGATTTGGTTTTGATGGATCAAAGCACTTTAAACACCAACTTACTCTTTGACAAGTTTCCCACCAGTTTTTTGCGGCATGTAGGCACCAAAACCAGGAATGCAGTTAAGAGGTAAATGCACCTTTACAGGTCGACTGCAGAGTGCTTGAGATGCAGGCATTCCTTGATCACTGTGACATTTTTCACAGCTTCGTACAACGTAGCTCTACGGGCTCGAGATGCAAAGCAGCGTATTAAAAAGCAGTGCCACTATGGGTAACCTAAACAAACTTTACTGCTTGCCCACATTTTTTTTATTGCTATGACAATGTTATGGTTGAGGTCTGGTTAGGCACAGCCACAAAAACAACTTGGTTAGGCTGAGGGAAAGACCATGGTTCGGGTGTAGATAATGTGCTCTGCCACAGCGCAAACAGTTATTTTGAAATGGGTTGAGGAGCATAACAAAAGAGTTTAATCGTCCTTCAGATTTTAATTCAACTGTGCATCTGTGGGAAGTGCTTGAAAAACAAGTTAGATCCACGCCGCCTGAAACCGCAGGAGACCTTCAGCAGGTCCTGCGGAGCCTGACGGGGTCAGAGCTGCTTCAGTGGCACGAGGTGGACCCACATTATATCAGATTTAGGGAGGCAGCTGGTTTAATGTTCTCACTGATCAATGAGAATGTTAGCAATCTAACTTTTAGCAAGTAAGATATTAAGCTTTTTCCACAAAATTGACAAATCATTTAAGTCAAACAATTATGTAAATTGTATCTCAGGTATATACACACACACAAGAGTTATACTTCCTTTGATGATGAAAATTACAAATGCTTTCTCTACATAACAATACTCCATAAACAGTATATAAATGCTCCTATATGGTACCCAAGGCTGAGCATGAGTTACAGCTGCTATAATGTGGCTGTTTCACTTTTATCACTCCAATTATAGTTAAAAACACGATGCCTGCGTAAGTGCTCGTTTGAGTTTTCACTGGTCGGAGGGAGAGAAGGGGAGAGGGGCCGCTGCAAAGGGAAACTTAGACTCAACATTGTGGAGGTTTATGAAGAGCCTATCCCCTCAGCAGGAGATGTTTTATTAGCAGTGTTTAAATGACCGGCTTGTTAAACATCAAGCAGCAGGCGGGCAGCCAGGCGGGCAACCAGGCTACTGTGGCCTTTAGGATCCACTGCAATGCTACACTGCTGGCTATTTTCACCCTGTACACAGCTTTATTTGACATGCTAGTGTGTAGACAGGGTTGTTTCAAGGCCTAATAATCACTTTTAACTTAGGGGGAAACACTAGAGTCCCACCTGTGAGCGCACGTTAGGGCTCGGGTGGTCCCAGGTTGTTGAGCATCTTCACGATGTTAGAGAGAAGAGAAACAGGAGGAGGAGGAGGAGAGGGGACACGAGGTTTTTCTCCACCCGCTGACAGGTGGAGAACTTATTTAAAGCCTGACTTTAATGTGCAATCTCACACAAAAAGCCTAAATTAGCCTTCAGTTAAATCAAAAGCCCCCTTTTGGCATGTTAGGTTTTAAGATGCAATGTGATTCCTTTGCTTGAAGACCATGGGAGATAACTGATCCCCAGAGATGAGAGCTGCAGTCATGGAAAATGTGGGAGATTGACTTTGTTTTTTGAGGACAATGATGCAGATGGAGCATCACAGAATGAAAAAAGATGTTCATTTATTTAAGTGTACTGGCCATTATCTATGCTGTTCGTGGCTCATTTGTCTGATTTCTCTTGGTGAAGATCCTGTTCATGTCTTCTTCAGTCTTTAAGTGTGTGTGTGTGTGTGTGTGTGTGTGTGTGTGTGTGTGTGTGTTATTACAAAAAAACCAGACTGAATAAAGACAAAACAGTGAAAAGTTTCTCAAATGTAAATATTTGCCTTTTTAAATTGATTTGTGCATTTTAGACTTTAACACACATCTTGGTAACACATCTGGGCTCTTTCTGAGTGAAGCATTATTCTAAACCACCTTAAATTTCAGTGGTCGGCAGATCATCAAATCTGATTCACCAGTGAAACCTGAGAATATGGGTTTGGAAAAGCTTTTTATACTTTTACTGCTATAAAGTATTTAAGCTGAATTTAGATTCGCATGACTGGAGGTGTAAAACAGTCGACAGGATCTTGCTAATCTCTTACCCAAAGACCGCAGGTTTTAAACTAATAAAAAATACATATATAATGCAATTCACTGGAAATTTTTGAATGGCTGTTTATACATTTCCCATTGGTAACTAAGATGGAGAGTAGTGACATTACTGTACATGACATAGTATTCCAAATATCAAAGTAATCAATGCCATTGAATGGCTCACAGTCACCTGACCTAAATCCAATCGAACACCTCTGGGACATCATGTTTCACTCCATCTGACGCTGCCTGTTAGCACCTCAGGCCGTCCGGGAGCTCCGTGATGCCCTGGTCCGGATCTGAGAGGAGATCCTCCAGGACACCATCCGTTGTCTCATTAGGAGAATGCCCCCCAACATCGTCAGGCACGCATAAGAGCATGTGGTGGCCATGCAAACTAGTAAGTGACATTTGAGTTGCTGCAATAACATTTCGGCAGGATGGACTAGCCTGGAGCATCACTTTGATTTTTAGGGTGTCTTTGAATTCAGCGCTCTGCAGGTTGATCATTTCCATTTGTATCAGATGCATCCTTTCATTCCTAACACGTTACCCAGTATCAGTAAAGATACCAGCATTATTTTCCCCACTGAGATCTGATGTGTTCAAAGTGTTCCTCTAATTTTTTATTTTTTTAAGACAGCATTTGGTTAACCTTCTGAACCCAAGTTAAAGCAACACATCATCTTTGGCTGAGCACATTTTAAAGGCTTTACAGCCTGCTCAACTCAGGCCAGCCTTCAGTGTGGTTCAAAAACGCCTATGAGAACGACAGATAAATATGACATTAGACTTCTTCTGCTTGTTCTATTTATTATGTATCATAGAATGATACACAACCTTGAAATTTTACAACAGTAAATCTTACCCTTTTTGTTTTTAAGTATACAGCAGTTTCTATTATGTTTTAATAAAATCAATTCATTTTGACACTAGAAAACTGCACTAAACTATCTGATTACTGCATTATTTCCTTTATTTCCAAATAAAACAAACTGCTTTCCAAATCCATGAATGACACCAAGAAAACAATCAATCTGAGACCACTAAAGTGAACACTGTCAGCAGGTGTGAGATACTGGCTCTGCACTCTGTAGCCTTCAGTAAAGCAGAGCGTACTGCAGCACCAGGGACACTGCATTAAAATTATTTCCAAACCGAGGTGGTGACTTTGCTGTCTTTGAGATTTTTCTGTCTCCACTTTCAATTTTATTCTGTTACTGAAAGAGCGGTTGTGCAGTGTGGAAGTCTGTCAGTGCTGCCGCAGGGTTGAATATGAGCACATATTTGGGTGAAGACAGGAAACTGGCACAGGATACAAAATAACCTCAAACTAGAACACCTTCAAAGGGTTTGCTGAGGATTCAAACTAATGTATGAATTAACAAAGAGTGACTGGATCTGATTAAGAATTACTTGGCAATGCTCAGTCACTGATATCATTATAAACTATTTTAATTAATAATAGGATGTTATACTGATAAAATCAACAAATTGATACTAAATTAATTTCTTATTATTATACTTATAAGCTAGTACATGCATTTCTTGCTAGACCCACCACACTGACACCGGTGAACATCCAAGAAGTGGACATTGAGATAGTCGACTCTTATAAGTGTTCACCTGAACAATAAACTGGACTGGACTCACAGCACTGACGCACTTTACAGGAAGGCTCAGAGCAGACTCTACCTGCAGAGAAGGCTGAGGTCTTTTGGAGTGCAGGGTGCGCTCCTGAAGACCTTCTATGACTCTGCAGTAGCATCAGCCATCTTCTGTGCTGTAGCATGTTGGAGCAGTAGCTTATCTGCAGCGGCGAGGAAGCGACTAGATAAGATCATCAGGAGAGCCAGCTCCGTCCTAGGATGTCCTCTCGACCCCGTGCAGGTGGTGGGAGACAGAAGGACTAAATTGACATCACTGATGGACAATGTCTCCCACCTCATGCATGATGCTGTTACTGAACAGGAGACCTCCTTCAGTGACAGACTGCTGGATCCTAAATGCACAAGGGAACGACACTGCAGGTCCTTCCTTCCAGCAGCTGTAAGACTCTACAACCACCACCAGCAAATCTATAGTTAAACTTACAGGTGTCTTTGCACAATTTACTACTATTTAATTTTCATATTCTGCACTAAAAGATTTTTTAAACATGCACATTATGTATTTTTTTTCTTGCAATCTAATTGCATTATGTAAATCTTGTGTTTAGAATATTATTATTTTATTTTGTTAATATTGCTTTAACATTCTTTAACTTTGTATGAACCTTTGGCTGCTGGCACACCTGAGTTTCCCCTTGGTGGGACAATAAAGGCTGTTCTTATTCTTATTCTGATCCCCAGCTTTAGAAGAAAAAGGAACAAAGTCTGTCAGAATCACGTGTAAAGAAATACAAAGTTCTGTATGACACAAAATCCAGAAAACCATAATCTTCTGCAGATAACTTATCTATAATAATTCAAACAACACACAGGATTTAGAAAGTGTATCACTGAATTCACCTAAACACACAAAATAAAGCTGTGTTCTTGGGTTAGACAGACAGCTGGAACGCTGAGCAACACTGTTCTTGTCACGCTGAATACTAAGAGGTGGTCTGGTCTGTTAGTCGACGCTGCTGCTGATAATGCCATCACTGTTCTCCGTGTCCATGCCTGATATAACCCTGACAGGAATAATTCAATTTCAATTCAATTTTATTTATATTTTATTTATTTATAATAACTGTATGAAAATTTGTCTTCACTTTAGTGCAGTCTTTAAAAAGACGAAAGGGATGCTGGCTGGTATCTATACGAAGGAACAGTCTGATTTATGTGTCTGGACTAGTTTCCCTCGAGATAAATCACATAATGTTTGGCTCCATCAGAGTAACAGCATTCATCAAGCATTTAAAAGCTGGTGAGTGGGCAATGAAATTAAATGGCAAGTCTGCACATTTGATATTTAATTTGAAGTGATGCATTTGGTAACTATGGGAGGAAGTTAACTGTTGATCTAAAGCCGTTTCCCTGCATGCGGCAGCCCTGAACTTCAATAGGCGTCACCCAGAAGACGAGCATGTAAGAATACAAATGTCACATGCAGTCGGATTCGACATTACACGTTAAGCCTGCCAGCTGACAACTATCAAGTCCATGCATTACAAGATGGTGTCGACCAGATTAGAAGTAAAAGGCAAAAGAAAGGAAGAAAATTAGTCACAGCATTTTCTGTGATTTCTCAGAACAGTAACTGCTTTTTAAAAATTGTTGAGAGTAATTTTTTAATGTTGTATGCACCACAAATGCCAGTTCATTTAACTTCGCCAGATGAATTCACACGGATTTCTCCAAATCAGTTCAAAGAAATCCTACAAACCTAGAGGCTGCATAAATCCATCTTTTTCATAGTAAATTGGATAAATCTGCCCCTAATTCACCATATCATGGATTCTTTCGTTTCTACAGACAAACCTCGACAATTTTCAATATTTCAGTCATCTGACCTTCTCCTGTATCACTGATGTGACTTTCCTCTTTTACAGGAGCATAAACAAGCCTTTATTATCGAGTCCTGCACTGTCCATTTGATATATGCAATTTTAATCCTGCTAGAAAATACTCAGGGTGGTTGTCCAGACTGCCTGCGATTTATCTGGTGTGCCTGGATTAAACAGTATACACTCCTGGCAGCCTCTGAGACAAGCAGTGCTCAGAACAATTTTAAATGTAAATACAACCTGACAATGAAAATCCATCTTTGAGCTTTGGGCTTTCACTGTGTTCTCAGAACAAACGAGGGCAGGGAGCAAGGAGCCAAACGACTGCACAGGGAGTCTGTCTGCAGCTTGTGAAATATGTAGATAGGAATTGAGAGTTGTGCAAATCTGAAATCTTGAAACCCGGGAAATTGCACAAAGCAGATACAGCTTTATGAAAACAAAGTCTGAACGCATAGCTCAAACAGCAACATCAAAAGAAAGTTAACATTTCATCTTGTTTAACAGAACGAGCTAAACAAACCCTCCTGTACAGTGATTATATGAACTCTGTTTTCCTGTAAAAGACGATATCCATAAGTGAATCCTGGCAGCCCAGACAGAGTGCTGTATTAACGATCTTCTGGGGACTGGTTTGAGTCCAAAACATATTTCATGAGCCAGAAGAATGAGTGCTGAGGTTCTTGGTTTGGGGTCATCTGAAGAGTCAAGACCAAACATCCCTCAAGGACTCAAGGAATCCCCACAGGAAGTTCTCTCTCAGAGTGCAATTAGAAAGAGGAGCTCAGTTTGGGGGCAGGTTACCTGTCCTCAACAAGAAGAGATAGAGATGCTCTTGATACTGTCAAACCTGAGAAATAGAAGGAAAAAAACTTGTCTTTGTTTAATATTTCACAGTCAAATGCACAAGCTTTGACACACATGCAGAAGCCATCATCTTGTATGTTCAGAGCTATAAAACAGTGGTGAATTTGTTCAAAGAACATCATACGGAATACGTTCCTTACACTTTTCACATCAAAGAGCAGGGAAATGGGGCTCGCCATCATATAATATTATATATATATATATATATTTTTCTTCCTCTGCTTGTCCTCCACTACTTTGCCCAGTTGGATACCCATCACAAGTTAGTCCATCTGTATGTGGACGTCCCACAGGATCTTAGCTCTGTCATTCTCGACCACCCGTGGGGGCGTATCCCTTTTTGACCTTGATTTCCAGGTCATACTCAGCACACATGTTTCTGTATACTATGC
>VOQJ01014646.1:32388-49362 GCA_015052665.1 Apistogramma diplotaenia
TATACTATGCCAGCCATAGACATGAGTTCCTGATGAAGGCTCTTGGGGTCCTGTTAATCTTGCACAGTTATAGGCATTTCAGGATCCATGTGTGAGGCTTCGAGTCAAAGGCTTTCTTGTAATCAGTAGGTGCTCAGGTTTGTCAGCCTGGCCTCACAGTCTCAAGTGACTGCTCTATCTATGAGTAGCTGGTGTTTTTCTCCTCTGGTGATACGGCAAATTCCTATCCAAGCCCCACTCGTGTATCGAGTGTGCCATGTGCCTGCTCATCTTAGCTGCTATGATGCCTGACAGTAGTTTCCATGTTGTGCTTAGGCAGGTTATTGGTCATTAGTTGGATGGGACTGGTCCCTTCTGGGGATCCTTCAGGATCAGGACGATCCAGCCTTCAGTCAGCAATTCTGGGTGCGTGTTAGCCTTTAGCAGCTGGAGTGAAGTTAGATTCTTTAGCCAGTATTAACTGTGAATCATGTCAGGGACTGATGCGGTCCAATTCTTCACATGTGAGACTCTTTCCTTGATGTCTGCCACTGTGATGGTTACTGGGTTCTGGTTAGGGAGGTTGCTGTGGTCTGCTCTTAGGTCCACAAACCAGTGAGCATTGGTGTTGTGGTTTGCATCCTTCTCCCATATTCTCTTCCAGTATTGCACCAGAAACTGTCATCATGGGGTGGCTGTAGCTCAGGAGGTAGAGCAGGTCACCTACCAATTGGAAGGTTGGCAGTTCGATTCCTCCAGGCTGCATGCCAAAGTATCCTTGGGCAAGATACTGAACCCCAAGTTGCTCTCCGACGCAAGCACTGGAGTGCTTCCTGCTTCCGGTTAACAAGGAAATGACCATCACGGAGCTTCCTGGTTGGCAGTGCTAAGTCGAAATTTCAAGTTATTTTAAGTTACGAATTTATTTATTTTATTTTATTTTATTAGTGGCAGAAACAAGCTTCCATATAAAACAGATTACAACCATAAAACATAAATTTCCAAATGTTGACGCGTTTCGGTTTTGCACGACCACTTAATCACAAAGCTGGATGATATCTGTTTATATGTTGAAGGCATTGGCAATAGCACCAGGCAAGCTTCTGCTTCATCTGATTGTTTATGTTCATTCTGGAGACCCACCACCTTCAACCAACATCAATTCAGGCAAGAGAGACAGAACCACCATGTGTGAGTGTTCTCTTACTGTAAATATTTCCTTAGCTATGCATTTGTCGGCTGCCCTCCCTGCCAGCTTTCACATAGTAATAAGGGGTGGACTCTGACAGATGTAGAGTGAGGTGGTTCGTGTAATGCAGTACATCAGGGATTGTTGAAGAATACTTGCCAGCTAGAGTGATTTCCAGCCAGGAAAAAACACTGTACGTCTCTTTACATGAGGACAGAGAGAAAGAAACGGGTGCATTGGATCTTAAGACATTATGAATACAATCTAATGAATATAATATCAAACAAGGTGACGCTTGATTTAAAAAAAAGTTGGAGTGCCGTCATTGCATGCCATCACCACACAACTAATGTTTTAAACCACAACGACCACACTACTCTCAGTCTTTGTGTGCTCCATAATCTGAGCAACATCCCAGAACGATGCTAAAAGCTGTTGAAAGATCACGAAAGTTATTTTACACATTATCCGATATCGTCTCTCTAATCCATCCTGAACTTTGGCAGGAAGAACATGAGAACATATTCATTATATGAGGAGCCTGTAGTCTCAAAATATAGAAGGAATACCTCCATCGTGTTCATTGTTGGTTACTGACTCGGGGATAATGCGTACCAGAATAGAACCTGAGTGTTATAATCAAATGTTTCTTTCAGAAAAGAAAACACATGTGTGACTAATCATAGACCAGCCTTCCTCCTCTTGCCTTTTTTCCAAGCATTTGGGAGACTTTCTACTATGATTTTCCCAAACTATTTCAATGTGGGGAAAAAAACTTTTTTTTTTTTCATTCTGATCCAAAAAATAATAAGAAACCATAACACATTAGCTGGATTTAGAAATGCATTTTTTTTCACAATAAATAATTAGTTACTGTGGCTATGCTAAAGGGAAAATATGATCTTGTAGCATTGGAATGTCTCCTCTGTGTCCTGCCAAATCTGAGCTGGAAACACTTAGTAAGGAACCTGCGTGTACTAGGAACTGCTAATAATTTGCTTAAGGGAACCCACATCTGGTCGGATGGCTGAGGCAGAGGTTAAGAGTGTCGAAACTGGGCCACTGTTCCTTGCCAGTTGCAGGCTGAGAATAGGGCCTAATGTTAAACAAAAATCTTAACTGCAGGAAATAGGCCTGTTATCATAATATAACCATTTGCCTTGGCTGACAACCAGACTAAAATCGCTCCTTGTTTACTATTTTTGAGTAGGGCCAAAAGTTTATAGATAGATAAATCTCAAATCCTGAGCTGTTTATTTTTGAGTATCGCAGCCAAAAAAGTAAAGCGCATTGACAAAGTGTGAAAAAAGCATGTTTGTTTCCACAGCTATGAGCCTTGTTTAAGGGCTAAGACAATAATCCTGAGTTCCTCCCTCCAAGCTACCAAATGCTGACGACTCCTCAAACGCTTCATAACTTCTTACAACAGCTGCTTTGGGAAAAACAGAAGGAAACACAGAAAAGTGTTTAAAAGTTACAGCCTAGCTGGAAGAGAAGTGAGAGCCAATTAAACATGAGGAAAGTGATGTTTCTTTAGCTTTCCAGAGCTTTTTCTACAGTTCTGGGAGGTTATGGAAGAACTAAATCTTAAAGCGGTGAATACCCAAAGGGGGGAGGCAGAGAACAGATGACATGTAGCGGAAAGACGAGGAGGAATTTTGGCAAGACGTTTGTCTTTGAGCATCATGGACGAACAGTCGGCAAGAATTTGGGCCTTGAGGATCTCACCTGTGCTATTCAAACTTTGTTAATCTTGCTGACGATGCATTCCTTTCATTTGTTAAGCTTTGTGTGCAATAATACTTGCACAATTTATACAGCGATACACTCATATTGAGAGCACTGTGCAGTTTAGTCCAGTGTACTAATTACAGCAACAGGACCGGAACAGGTCGGTGGCGACGGGAAACAAACCTAAAGTCGGAACATTTTCTTGGTAACATTTCTGTCCCTGTGTCATGTTGTTTTCTATCAGAAATAAGGTGACTCACATTGATTTATAGGAACTTAGGGTGAAGTTTCAGGACTTATATGAAAGCCATTTCCATTCCCTACTAAAGATAACAACAGTGAATACTAGTGAAAGTCTAATGGGCCAAAGAAAGCCAACATTGCTCCTGATATATCACTGTTTTTTAACACACAGCTATGAGCAAAGAAACTGAAATGTGGTGCAGCCAAAGGCTTTGTTACTGCAGCCTCACTCGCTCTGCTATGGCCAGCTGCTTGGCGGTGATTAAGGGTAACAATCTTCAAAGAGACATCACTGTGCAACTGACATCATAGAGTTCACAAATTTTACAGTTAAACTAAACACTAAAACAATGAGACATATTTGTTTCATTGACTCAACACGCAGTGTGTGAGAACATCTCACACTAAAGAGCGCACCGATATTTAATCTGTGGCTGCTTGAACTTTACTTTTTTGTTAATCAAGAAATGAGAAGTAAACTGACATAAAACACAAATGTTGTGAACAGAATGTAACAGGAAACGTGAGCATTGCATGCAGCGTTTTGTCTTACTATCAATTACACTAACACAGTCTGCAGACAGCTCCAGAAGGATACAATTAATGTCTCAGACCAACAAAAAAACAGATGTAATTATGTTCAGGAGGCCACCATGCAGCTTCAGGCACTGCAACATGCATATTCCTTTAAACAAGGCTTTGTAGGCATAGGATTCTCTCACATAGTCACACACAGATGAGAAAAGTGTGTCGTAGTACTCGAGACCGGTCTCCAGAGCCCTTTTTGATGGTCTTGTACTCTGTCTTGTCTCGTTCTCAGATATTGAAAACTCTGGATTTTATTTCAAGACCAGTCAAGACCACAACTGTGTAAATATCATTAAGTTGCCAGAATATTGTCCAATTTATTTGTTAACATCCTTGCTTTCATTGGATGCTTAACACACCGATTCAAATCCAAGCAATAATGCGACTTACTGTTAAATACGCGTTTTTGTTACCGCTGTCACCCCCACCCCCTTTCACTAGCATGAAGCACTTCAAGAAAGTGAGAAGTGGTTGTCTGGGAACGGGAGAAGATGTCTGGCTACATAAATCATAAAGAATACATTTGTAAAACAACACTAAGGAAGAAAGCACACAGACGGTGGGGACTACGTCCAACTTTTATCGTCAGCTAGAAAGGAAGCTCTGAGTGTTTAATATCCAGGTGTTTTTATGGGAATGTGGATCTTTCTGATTAATTTGAGAAGTGATTTTGTCTTGCCGTCCCTCAGCCTTGCTCTCAACTTGGTCTCGGTCTCAGGTTAGGTGGTTTTGACTACAATACTGACAATCACCAATGAATATTAGGCATATTTACTATCATCACTAAACTTTTAGATCTTAGGAAAGATCTGATCCTTGTCTTTTTGCTGCTTCTGAAGACTTTATAGTTCTTTAGAATAAGCACAAGAACATTTCCTGCTAGTGAGACAGAGGAGAAGAAGCCAAAGGAAGCTCAAACTTTTCATGTGTATGTACAGTAAGTCAGTCATATACCGTACAGCTAAATCTTTCATGCAAACACCATTACAAGGCTGTCCTATAATAATAAAATAACCCAGCATGCACCTTAAATGGTCAATCAAAAATCCAATCAGGTTAAACAATATCAAAAATATTTTTAACTGCAGCTCCAAGTAATTGATATTTACATTAGACCCAGTCATTTAAATGACCTGCTATGATGTTGTGTACATGAATGCATCGTGTGGACTCATGTAAGCTTGTGTAATCAATTAGCTGCTTCTGATTATTCTGAATTGTGTGACCAGATTTCTGTTACTTTGTTGGACAGCTCTTGTGTCTTTGAACACAACGCTGCTGCTATAATTGTACCATCATGTTTCCCAGACAGAAAAATGACCAGTAACATCTGTAAGCGAGCGCACGCCAGCTTTCCATCGTTTGTTTTTGGTCACTCTGACTAACACAATGACTCACTTTTTAAAAGGGAAAGTCAACAAGTCTTTGAGGTTCACAGTAATTTTCTTTCACTACAGCGAATGGTACTTACTGTAGAGTAATGAGTTACTGTAACAAATCACTCCACGCCAGTCCATTTCAGCGAGGTCATTGCAGGCAGACAAAGGACGTCAAAGCAAAGAAACGGCACCATTAACGACATCAGTCTGTCTTGTCTGCAGTTCATTTGTGTTGATATTTTAGCGGAATAGCGGTATTTCTATTCTGAAACTGTTTTCAATATTATTGCAACAAAGTCTGCATGAGACAGACTAGCACACTTATGTCTGCAGGCCTATCTTTAACATCTGAGGGAACCTAAAGGAGGGGGCCATACTCAAATCTACAGACTCTTGTCAGAGTTCATTTCCCTGAGCCTCCTCCTCTCAATGAATTCCAGATGTTTTGCAGACGAAAGTGAATTTTAAGGGGTGGAGGGATGCAGGCAGTTGTGGGGAGCTGCTCGTTTTTGTACAATAATGTATACATGGTGTGCACCTAAAAAAAAAAGAAGCTATATAGGCCCCTTGTGCATGGCGAGACTCCAACGTCTTCTGCCCTTAATTTCTTAAAGAACATTATCAGCATTCAGCAGTAAAGCCAGCAACATAATTTACACTTTACAATGAATGCAAATGCAAGAGACATACTTTATACAGGCAAAGTAACTGAGCAAGTCCACACACAGTTCGAGTAACAGCCAGAACCAGTTCAGAGTCTAATGAAGTCCTGAGCAGCACATCTTTGGCAGAAATTCCACAATTCTTTGAGCTCTAAAATTTACATACTAGGCCAGGCAAGCAAGCAGAGGAGGCGCTTCTGATCTAGTGACTGTGTGTGGTCTGCCTCGCTGGAGTAACCTAGAATCATGACTGGAAGAAATATACTGCTCTCCATTTTTAATAAATATCAAATCCGTCTTGCCTGAGGGAGAGATGAAAAGAAGCCTCAATCTAGTGTTCCTCTTGGCTCCTAATAAAGTGAAGCCCCCCATCCAAGACTCTCAGACAAGAGGAATCAAATGAAAAATGCATGAAATGTAATTGCCGTCCCTGAAGGTTGTGCAATCTAAAAAGTAAGAGTATGTGATGCTTCTGCTTGCAAACAAGTAAAATCAAAGTGTCCACTTGGACATTACATACCTTTAAATAGTCTAAGCAGCTACTTGTGCTTTATTCTTTTATTTTTTTTCAAATATGCAAGATGGCGTTTTGTGAAACTAGGGAATTACCATGGACTTCTCTGACCTCTCATCAAATCCATTACGGCTTCCCTCAAACTGCTCCGAGCACCAACGAGTCTGACTTCTAGCTGCAAATCATGGTTTCACACTCGCCACTCTCGCATCTGACTCACTCGACCAGGATTGCAGACTCATTGTTTGCTTTCCTTCCCGGTAGCAGCAAAACGCTGGCTACCACGCATGGCACTGGCAGCAGATGTGGCAGGGCGCAGAAAAAATAAACTGCTCGACGATGATGCTGTCCGCAGAAGCTAAATATTGACTTAGCGACCTGTAATCAGATTCACACACATGACAGAATGGAAATAAACAGCAACATTTGCCCATGTCGCCTCTGCCGACCCTCCCACCACAACACAGGAACCCCAGCTCGCAGGAAAAAAAGAAAAAAAATCAGCCGCCCGGGGCTGTAAGCTCAGCCGATCTGGTAATGAGAACTTGCCTGTGACGCCAATGGGTGGGAAAAGGAAAATTGTAGACATATTATGATGTATAATTACTTATGTGACAGTCCTGCCTCCTACCAGCTCTAAAATCCTGCTTAGTGAAAGCTTTGGTGTGGATTCTTCTAAGGCTAAAAACAGCACTGCAGCTATATTTTGATAAGTAAAAAAATAATTTCATGGCTGATCCAATGAGGTTTAAACCCCATGTTTCTGTATTTGACAAAAACAAATGGAGCTTGTTTAAGAGATAACCTCTCTCCTCCACACATGTTAATAACATCAGTGTTAATCCGAGCATCTGTTTATCTCCCCGAGTCACAGCGCTGGCTCGTTTTCTACAGAGAGAGAAAACATTAAGCCAGCATTCTCGGAGCTCCATAAATTAAGGTTCAAAACACAAGACCTTCATGTGGTTGGAATCTGCAGATTAAACAATGGTCATAAATCAGGCACATCTGCGGTGCAATAAATCTGTCTTTCTAATTTTGGACACGACTCGCTCCGAGTCCCGTTTGCCAGGATTTGAAGAGCTCTCGACGCAGATAGAGGGATCAGTTTGGGTTGAGCATTATCTCACGCGCCTGTATTATTCAACCATGAAAATCACTTTTTGCTATGGATCAGCATGTACTTGGAATCAAATTGTCCATGAAGTTCATTACTTTAGATATTACAGTCATTTCCAAAGGATTATTTTGGCTCTCAGAAAAGGCTTTTTGCTTTCTGCTGATCAGCAAAAACACCACGACTGAGTCAGTGGCAACAAATATAGTTTGAACTGAAAAATTCAAGCATGTCACATCTTGCGTGCTGCATTACAGAATAATATGTTGGCATTTGCTCGACTCTGAATTATGAGTGCACCTGCAGCCAAGAACTATTCAGTCATTTGTGCATGAAAACGACTGAGACATGCAGCAGCACCGTGTCTATCAATATCACCACTGCATTTAATTTAAGACACCCTTCATTTGTATGGACACACGCAGACATTTGAAATCCTGCATTCTTTCATTATTAAACAGGGTCATTATGTAACTCATTAGAACAGTATTTAGTTATTGTATCATTTTGTTGCTGGAGAAAACTAAAGCTTTGATCTAGTCGTAGTCCCATCTGTATTTGAGTTGCACGTATAATTATTATTTCTCTCCATGTCTCCTTGGTATATTTGCAGCAGATGTGTGGGAATTGATTCTGTATTACACCAAACCATCTGCTATTCATTCACTCTTCATTTGTTTTGTTTTCTATGAATTGAACACGCTCAAAATGAATGTTTGGGCTCTTTTATCACTTGCCAGTTGTCCAAACTAATGAGGGATATGAAAGCTTTCTGCTGAGCTTTATATTTCAGGGCACAACAGCCTTCAACCACATGCTTTTGTGGGCTTTATGTATATATTTATACACTAAATATACACTCAGTACATTTATATCTGAAGTCATGAATCTGAAGAACTAAAAGCGAACAAAAGGGATGCTGAAGCCAACAAAATATTCATTTCCTCAATAAAAGAATTAGTCGAATAAAAAAAGCTGTAATGCAAACGTGTGTGGAGTTCCAACCTTCTCAAAAGTATATTAATGTAGAGATATTAGTTTTAATGGCCTGTGTCAACATTACATGACTCTCTGCAAACTGTAAAAAAGTCCAGCAGGAGTTGATGGCATTGGCATAAGTCAAATAAAAAGTTTTCACCGAGGGGATTGTGGTTTGTGTCTCATGTGGTACCATTATATTTCTGCAATTTTATTTTTAGAATAGAGTGGAAGCAAAACACAAGAACAAAAAAAAAAACTGCATCAGCAACATTTTTGGTTAGGTTTCTGCCCCAAAACTACAATATTGCACAAAAGTCTTAAACCACACACCATTTCTTTATATTTGCTAGTATAATGGGAAATAGGTGCAGATTTATTGAAATGTGCAAAAATCCATGGAATACTTTATTACTTTTACTTCAGTAAAGAAGTTGAACCAGTACTTTTACTAAAGTAGTTTATTACACAAGTACTTGTACTTCTACTTAAGTACATAATGTCAGTACTTTTGCCCAGAGGTGGGAAGTAACAAAGTACAAATATTTTGTTACTTAAGTAGATTTTTCAGGTATCGCTACTTTACTTGAGTATTTCTTTTTCGGACTACTTTTTACTTTTACTCCCTACATTTTCACACAAGTATCGGTACTTTGTACTTCTTACATTTTCAAAACAGACTCGTTACTTTAGTTTTAACACGTCTGAGAAAAGTTAGCATTTCCGGTTAGCGTTGTTTTAGCGGAAGTCGATTAGACAGGGAGGGGGGACCAGACACGCCGTAGTGGGAGGGGCTCCCTCAAAGCTCGTTCGGAGCTCCATGTAAAGTGAAACTTTACATGGAGGCTACACGGAGGAACGGTGAGGAAAATGAGTGATAGAAAATGTAAAGCAGGAAAAGTGTCTGCAGTTTGTCACACAGCGTCTGCTAGCTTAAAGAACAGCTGCTGTTTCAGGGAGAGAAAAGAAAGAGCAGAGATGAAAGAAAGAGGACAAAGAGCTACTTTTACTTTCTTACTTTAAGTACATTTTAGAGCCGGTACTTTATTACTTTTACTTGAGCAAAGAAGTTGAACCAGTACTTCAACTTTTACTAAAGTAGTTTTTAACACAAGTACTTGTACTTTTACTTAAGTACATAATGTCAGCACTTTTGCCACCTCTGCTCATAGTGTTGGATTAATCTCTCCATTAAACCTCTCGCCACTGATTTTCAGCCCTGTTCTTGTGTAAATCGTCACCTCGGCTTTTTCTCCCCATTTTCCTTCCTAAGAATGGCTCCGTGCCAGCAACTCTTCCACTGAGACCATTTCTAATGGAAATGGATGAAGTTCAAACTTTCACACCTTTATTTTTGCATTTTTGTGCAAGGCTGTGAAAACTAACTTCTTCTCAGTTGCAGGAAGAAAACCTGTGTGGACATGCATTGCTGCCATGTACATTACAAACTACATACAAGCATCTAGCAACAGTGAAAATACTCTGCTCATTGTAACCACTTCTTATGAAATGCCCATTCATTTTTTTGATAGAAACTAAACTAGGACATATTGATGTGTCTTTATATGGTTTAAGCAGATTTTGGTTGGTGTTGTCTGAAGTTCAGTGACCACATCCTGTGAGGACCATTTTTTAAAATCTTCTGAAGGTACCTTCAGAAGATTTTCTTCAGAATTATTTCTGATGTTTTATTATACCCATCCAATATTGATTTAATATCAATAAAGAAATATGTGAGATACTGGACTCCTTACAGGACCAAAATTAATGAATGGAGTGAATCCAGGTGGTGCTGCTGCAGATCTGCATGAAGGGCCCGTTTTTTTAGACAGATAATCCATATATGAGATTGTCAAAATCATGGGATCAATCAGATTCTAGATCATCAGAAGTAAAGGTGCTTTAGTATGTGTGCACTAAGAAAATAAAGTGTTAATTTGAAAAAGGAAAATAAATTTTTACGCCTCAATCACTTCACAGTCATCATATAATATGATGAGATTTGTGGTGATTCGTATCTGGACCTGCTCTTACACACCTGGAAACAGCTGTAGTTTAAAATAGGCGCTCAAAGTGAACCGCACAAACATTTCTGCTGCCTACTGGTAAGTGTCTGCGGAGCTTAATCTCTCTAAAAGCACGTTTTAAACCAATCCCAGGTAAAATGGCGGCCATATGGTTCCATTTGTGTGCGGGAATGCGCTTTGACATTTCTTTTTATTGTTAAGATCTAAATGAAATATCCAACTGTTGCCTTTTATTCCAGTGGAAGGCTGTAATTGTTGGATGCCTGGATAAACTGTCAGCTTAGACCGATTTCTTCTGCAGCCATCTGGACCGTTCACGATTTGGACCATTAGTCCCCCTTCAATGCCTGCACATTTTTGGCCTCACTACACAGGAGAGGAGATAGCGGCTCAGATGACGCCAAAGGTAATCACAGGAACTTGAATGGGGCCCCTGCCACTGATGCACAGACCAGACTGATAAGTTTGACAAAATGCACATTTGAGTTTGGAGGAGGAGATTTTTTTTTTTCCAGGACAAGCTAATTGCTGCTGAGTGGTGGGCAGTTTGGCTGGACAATCACGATGGCAGAAAATTGATTAAACCCTTTCCAGGCTTTTGAATGAGGCCAGGTTTCCTTCAATTTAAACACTTCCATCACCGAGGAAACTGTTTCTTTAGAAAGACGTGTCGTGTGTGTATGTGTGTGTCTTTCTGGTTTCAGGCTCTCTTAAGTTTGATAAAGCATGCACATTATATACATAACACTAAGAAACATAACTTTCGTTCCAGGGTAATAAGCATTTAAAATAAAATAAAAAAGGGGCGGGGCTTTTAGAAATTTAAACTAAGGCCTAAAATAAGTATTTCACCCTGCTATCAAGCACACACACAAAAAAGCTGATGTTTCTGAGGTAAAGAGGTGTATGTTTCTATTAAACATACAGCAATACCCTGGAAGCAATATTAGAATATTATTTTCACAGTAAGGAAAAAAACATTCAGGTAATGAGAAAATCTTTGAGATAATTTTGCGGCATGACATTTGTCTCATTATCACGACAAATTATCCTGCTAGGTTAGCAAATCTTTCTTGATAGAACCCATTTGAATTTAAATCGAATTACAAAGAGCTCAAATCAAAATCCAATAGGAAACTTTTTTTTTTTCCTCTCTGTGAATTAACGCTAACGGCTGTGCATTTGCACCACTCGCTCAGACGCCTTGTGCCTCCTAATGGTGATGTGTTAACAAATATAAGCCTGCAACACATATGATGAAACCCACATAGAAATTAGCAGATTTTAATCACAGATGTGTGCTCCCCCGAACAAGAACGAACCTCCAGCGAAACGCTGCCTCCTCAGCGACAGAGCCCACAACAGTCACATTAGCATTTCTTCACGCCGTTATAAGTGACCTACTTTAACTCTGGACGACACCGAATGCTCGTGTTTCGTGTGTCAGCCCTTCCTGGCTTCCCTTCTGGGAAATCACCTGTAGAGTGTGTAAAAACAGCTGTAGGAAACCTGAGGTGAGCTGCTAAAGTCATAAAGCTTTGTCAGCTCACATGTTTGCTCAGTGATAGCTTTTCAAAGAGAAGCTGATTGGTGTATCCAGCTGTTTGAAGCAATGGCAGTGAGAGTGGCATTCCTGCATGCTTTTGAACTGCTCTGATGATAATTAATATGATGTTAGAGGCAGTGCACTCATACATCATTAGTAGAACTTCCTGGAAAAAAAGCCTGGAGAATCTCGTGTGAATTTTTTCTACATTTTGCGCCTCTTTCGGACGGATCTTTCCTCAGATGAAACTCTTTGAGCGCCTCAGGCAAAGTGAATAATTTGGAGTTTACTACTGAAGACCATAACTTTCAAACACAATGTTCAGCAGCATTCATTTATGCTTATATGTTACCTCATTTTAATGATTAATTCGTGGATGGCGTCACTTCTGAACAGGTTCAGAAACAACAGTTGACAGTGACTGTCTTTGATTTTGATGATTTGAACAAGAAATAAACATAAAAATGCATTAAACGTTTGGAGGGGTGGTTAGTGCAACCAATTCTACACGTTACACTGTTACATGATGTGAACCAAAACAAAAGCTCAAAAACATGCACGGTGTCACACATAAGCCTGAAGCATGATGACGCTACAAACCTTTGTACTAAAGCTGCACTGTATGAAAGTAGTTCAGCTGTTCACTGCTTGATCCGGCACAGATTTCACATCAGGTGCTCTTCCTGATGCAATCCTCCCATTCACCCAGGCTGGGGACTATCACTGCTATGTGCCTACTTGTCTCAAACCAGGGATCTTTGGCATGCACGATGACAGTGTGTAAACCACTTCACATTGCACCAGATTCACATGCCATGTCATGCAGTTTAATATTAACTTTACTTATAGCTCTGCTTTGGTCTCTTCACTCATGCAACAAATGCTGCAAAATGCATTACAAAGCAGGTGGAAACTTAGTCTGTTCTGGTGTGGAGTGGATTCATCACTGAAGAGGGCAGCCTACATCAGCAACGCTTTGCTTTTAATGGATTAATAACAGAGACGGTTGATATTTCATTGCAGCACTATAATATAAAAATACTGAGCTGAGCAGCAACAGACAAATATGATTTCATTCAACTGTTGGACTACCAGATTTCCCTGGGTGTCCGAACTGCAGATGCTCGCTTTCCATTTCATATCCATTTATGCATGAACATCATCATTCTCAGAGGTTAACACCTTAAAATCCAGATTCGGAGCACAAAGAGAATTTCCAGTTTTAGCATCAAATTTCTAATGCAACAGTGATCAAATCTGCACAAACACTAATGCAGAGGAGACAAAATCTGCAAACTACCATCATTACTGGTTAAACACTTTGCTTAAGGGCAATGGGATTTATATTTCTGGAAGAAGCAGAAGGGGGAATGGCGATACTGAAGTCACTTTCTGAAAATTTCATTAAGATTTCACATAAATAGATTTGAGCTTCTCCCACTCTGTTGTCAACAACTGTGGTGCATATTGTGGATTTAAGTTTCAGCTTCACAATAAAGGCATAGCTGTCTGGATAAATCTAATAATGCAATCCTGTTGAGATTTGCCTCAGATTAATCTGAATCCCTTCTATTTTCATTTAGCCAGATCTGTCAGAGATTCAATCCCGAAGGACACAAGGGACAGCAAAGTGTTGTTTATTCTTCAGATTTCTCCAGGGCACTAAGAAAATGCCAACAAGGTTTCCATTGTGAAAGAACAGACGTCCTTTGTATTCCCTGCCACTGAGTTGTGTGTTTCCATAGCCCTACGCTCTCCACCCTCTAAATCATATAATATTCCAGAATTACAAAGACATGTGGAGAATAGGGTTTCTCTCCTCTCAGACATTTCTGTCAGTGTCTTAAAGTTTTGTCTTGGCCAGGAAATCTGAGCCCCGCTTCAGAGGCAGCTCAACACACTTACTGAAGACAATGCCTGTCAGTAATTTATTGGTTTGACGAAGTCTGATGTAAAAGCCATAAAAAGCTCAAGTCTGGTGGAAGGAGAACGGTTGCACTTGGTTTTTGAACGTGGCACAATTTGGTGCCAACAGTATTAAACATGGATTTCAATCAAATTAACAAGTCTTAGAGGCTCCAGCCAACAGATATGTGATGAGTGAGAGCAGTGCCTCCTATGATAATGCAGACACGCTGATGTTTAGCAGCTATGTTTAATATTATTACCAACTTTATTTAGTGCGGACATACTTGTTTTTTTAATTAAAAAGTGCTGGGAATGTCATTAAATTAAAATATACCTGTTCAGTGATGCTGAAACCCATCTTGAGAGCCATGCGACCGATCAGACGAGCTAAACCAAATTTAGAGATTTACATTTATTTTAGGGAATTTCATTCAAGCCAGAACCAAACAAACATCTTGGGAGTTCTTAGGTAAAACAAAATCTGTAGAACGTCCCTATGTCCCATTTCATAGCTGACGAACATGCATATCGCCTCCCATCTACCAATCAGAATGAATGTCAATTTATAAGGTACTTCAACATAATGCATTCTGGGAATTGCATTTGCTCACATAGCTCATGATAGTCTTTGCCTCTGTGCTTGGCCGGCTGACAAATGTGCATCTGTCTTGTTGGAACCCCCCCCCCCCCCCCTTACAGTTTCCTTGCCTTGTTTTATTTTATCTCCCTCTTCTTCACTCTCCCTCCAGCTCCCCCGTCATTCCTACCTCTTCCCCTATTGGCTGTTAGAGACATGTCTGTGGTTCTGTGGGATCCTCCCATGTAAACAGGCATGTTTTACCGCCAGCAGACTGCCAAACCCCCTCAATTTGTCACTTCCCCAAGTCAGTTTGTGTTTTGTGGCTTGCAAGGTGCTAGCAAAAGGTACTTAAAGGGGGAAACCTCAGGCAAAATGAGGCCAGAGATGGAAGAGATGTGGTCAATGGTTTGCACTGTTTCGTAGGTGTGCTGAAAGTACCAACCACCACGTGGCTTCTAACAGTAACCAACACAACCTTCATGTGTTTTTCCCTCTTCCTCGACACATGTTGCTTCTTCGTAAATTTCACCAGCAGGTTGTCATACTGCTTGCAGTTGTAACCAACGGTCACTGGCAGGCTCTGCTCATCCAGAGGTTGGCATCTGTGTGGTCTGAGCCACAAACCCACCATTCATTAGCGGCACATGGTACAGGAAAGTTTATATACAAAGTACAGCACCACTCAGAGGGAACAGTATGAGGCTTTTGCAGAAATTTGTTTATAATTTGTCAATTTTGCAATAACCTCAAAGCCTGCTGTGCAGAGGTTTGCACATCCAAATCAATCAGTATCCTCATTCCTGCTCCTGCTGACACAGATAAACCCAGCACAAAAAAATAAGGAATAGCAGAAGAAGCTGTTCGGCATCGATGTTCGGTGTGCAGCCCACATACTCAACTCTGCTGCTCAACAAACAAATGCATTTTTCTTGCAAATGTGGCCTCATTTGAGTGTAAATAAACATTATAAGATTTATTGATAAAAAGCATTTTTACAAAGAAATAATCAGCCAAACACAAACTTCCTCACTTGTTGTGCTAAGTTTAGCTCCTGTTGCTCATGACTCTGATCACAGTTTTACCGAACAAACTGCTCTGCCTCGAGGCACATGTCAGCTTTTGAGATGCAGAGTACGTTCCTGACATCACGATGGTTTTGGTGCAGATAAAGAGATTTCAGCGGCTGATGTTGGACAGCTCAGTGACTCGAGTGTCGGTGGTTTTGTGGGTGTCAGTTCGGTGTGGCTAAAGAACCAAAAACTCCTCTGAAAATACTTTCAGATGGGATTTTTTGACAAAGACATACAGCTGTCTTTGTCATCTGGGCATATGCGCACACATGCAGATGGGCAAGGCCGCCCCCACATATTATACACACACACACACACACGTGCACACGCCTACACACACTTCTCCCATTACTTGTCTGTTGTCTTTCCACAGCTCATGTTTGCCAGATGCAGCAGGAAACAGATGAGGGAGGGAGAGAGTTTGGAAAGAGGACTGATAAAGTAAAATAAGGAGACAGAGAAGCACAGAAGGGAGGAGACCGAGTGCGCAGAGAAGTAACAGATGGGTGTGTGTGTGTGTGTGTGATGATTCACACCTGCAAGGTGAAGAAATGAATCAGAGAGGTGAAGGGGACGATCAGTAGGTGACGAGGAGAAGGGAAAAAAAGATGAAGTGTGAACCTCATTTGGCTAAGCTGAAGAAAACACACTTATAACCTTATAAGATGATAATAATGCTGATGATGATGGTGATGATGATATGTATTGCACAGCAATATATAATGAATGAATAAAGGTAATTATTCTGAAAGGGAAAATGCTAACTCACGACAATGTGAAAAAAACAGGATGTCAGCATTTAGAAATCACAGAGGCCCAATAAGCAGTGTGGAGAGCAGGAGAGCAGGAGAGATGTTAGAAAGTTTAGCTCAGGAAAGAGTTGGGAGTCCTTGCTCCTCTTCACTGAGAGAAATGAGGATCAGAGAACGAGAACGCCGATGAAATTCTTCTCCTTCTTCTTCTGTAATGGGCTGGGACCGAGTCACTAACTCATTCCATGTCAGCTGGAAAAAGGCTCTTCTGGTCAGGAGTCTCTTCTAAGTTGGTATTAGATATCCAGTCTCAGCTCCTTTAACGCAGATTTCCAGTGTTAAATAAGTGATTTGTATGAATTGATTCTTGATGAAGTCATTTGTTATACGATCAAGTTGCATGGCAGCTGAAAGCCTCCAGGAATCATTGAAACTCCTCTAGCATTGATACATTGAGACTGATAGATGAATATGTAGGAGACTGTACTTATTATTATTATTGTAGGGCTCAGTGGGTTGAAGATGGGATACTATGCAGAGCATGTCAGAGCGGATCACAGATGCACAGACAACTGGACAAGCTGATGGCGGCACGGAGCAGCGTGAGAACAGAGTCCAAAGCATGAGGAACCAAACCTCAGGAGGACGGGAGCCGATCCCACCCTGGACCTTCTTCATTTCAGTGCAACTAAAACTTGTCAAATCGTACTT
>VOQJ01014646.1:69081-93331 GCA_015052665.1 Apistogramma diplotaenia
GTTCAGTGTATGTTTTAGGTTTGGTTTTTCCTCACCCTCTCTAGCGCGCGTGTAGACACACCCCCATCACACACACACACACACACACACACACACACACACACACACACACACACACACACACACACACAGATTTTGTGTTATAGTTGGGGAGGCAAAAATGCAACACACACACATGATCTAGTGAAACTGAGCATTTAATGTAACATGACATAATCAGAGTTACATAGGAATCTCAGGGCAACAAATAATACAAAGAAAAAAGATTAAATACAAAATACAGACTTCCAGACTGCACAGATGGTTCTCAGGATCAACTACTTAAAAAAAAGACTATAATTCTATAGATGCATATACCGCTAAACACTGATGAATACAGTAAAACAAATTAGAGACCCAGTTAAATACTTAACAGGCAATGCTATTATTATTGCTTCTCGTTACTTCCTTTGATCCCCTTGACTAATTTTAAACAACTATTAACTTAATTATTGAAACAACATGAAACTTCAGTAAAGACATAAATATGCTGTACATTCAGATCCAGCATCATCCAGTGTCTTCTCTCTGCAGCAGGCGCTACAAGGGCTTATATTTTTTTTATTATTTTGTTCTTTGCCAAACAAAATATCTCCAAACATCAGCTGGAGTTGTAAGACACTGTAATGGGAATATTTCAAGAGTGTTTTACAGACCAGGAGGCTGAATAATCATAATAATCCTTCTCGCTTTGAACTTTAATAGAAATGCACTACAGTTACAAAGCAAAGCAGTGACTCACATGCTGTAGAGATAACGACCTACATTTGCATACAAACAGGCACACATGTGCATGTCTTCTTGTAAAGGCTCATCTATTCAGTAACTCTAGGCCTTAAGTCAAAACAACTGTCATTACAGTTTGTCAGCTAAAATTTCACGAGCTCATAAAAGCTGTGAACAGAAGGCTATAAAGACACGAAGGCACTTCAAGCTTGAAAATCCACTGTTCCAAACCCTTATATCCATAATCCCTAAAGGAGTGAAGGAGCATCACACATTACTGTGAACAAATGTAGCAACAGGGTCTGGATAAAAGTAGTCAATGCAAAAGTCAGCATCTCATAAATCACTATTACAAAGACACTTAGTTGGCTTTATACCAACCATATACAGTATGTGGGGCTTTAATGTTGCTCTGTAGTATAGTGGCTTGCACATTCCCTTAGGAAGTGAAAGGTTGCTGGTTTGATTCCAGTCGGAGACACAAGTCCTTTCAGTGTTGCTGGCAAATAAAAAGATGCGGTGCTTTTCTCTGCAGCAACCCCTTCTGAAAGCAGCAGAAAGTACTTAAGTATTTATGATGTTTTCCCGTGAGCTGCAGTTACGTATTCGTGGTGTGTTTAGGTCTCAAACCACAAAACTGGAACTGTATCCTACATAATTTGCTCTCAAAGGGTTTGGCTTCACACGTGGACTTACAAGACAGCTACACCTGAAACATCCCACCTTTCACAGGAATATGGCTGCTGTGTGTTTTCATGTGGAGAAACAAACTAGAACGACTTCTGAGACACTTGCCACACGTTTTGCAGGAAAAGGGCTTCTCGCCTGTGTGGATTCGGACATGAGCATCAAGTATTGACTTCTGATTGAATCTTTTACCACAGATGTTACAGGAATATGGCCTCTCGCCTGTGTGGGTTCTTTTGTGGACGTTCAGTATTGACGTCTGATTAAATCTTTTTCCACAGATGTTGCAGGAATACGGCCTCACGCCCGTGTGGATTCGTAGGTGTCTGGTCAATTTGGAATTAAACGGAAACGTTTTTCCACAAATGTCACATTTGAAAGACTTTTGGCTTGCGTGTGTTTCACAGTAATTCATCAACATGGCAGGATTACGTACGTAGCTGCCTTTGTGAGCTATCTTGAGTGGTTTGGCGTCTACATTTCCAGGCTTGCCTTCTATCTCGTGGCTCTTGGATACACAAGAACTCTGAGAGACGAACTGGTGTTTGGTATTTAGCTCTGCTTCCTCTTGGGTTTTAACTGATATGTTGACTAAGGACTCTTTCTCTACTGTACTCTCAGATTCACTCAGATTCAAGCCCAGAGTTGGATCTCCAGTGTTGCCACCTTTCTCATAAGTATGAGGCACCATAAAGGTATCAATCTCCTGCTTCAGTACAAGATACTCTCCGTCCTGGCCAGTACAGAGTTCCTCTTTAACCTGTAGAAGCTCTGGGCCCCGCTGGTCCAACCTGGAGTTTCTCTCTTGGTGAATGAGCTGCTGGTCAATGGCAAGAAGCTCTTCCTCCTCACAAGCATGTTGCTGTGGGAGCTCTGGAGGGAAAGTGATAAGATTAAAAATAAATAAATTGGTTACACAATGACAGAAAAAATGTTTGACTCCCCACTTCAAGAAATACTGAAATATTTTTACACTGGTATATGTAATCAAATCTTAGAGATTTGATAAGATAATTTGGGGTCCCGTTTTAAGCTAATGCAGCTTCTTGGGAGTTCCCCTTTTACAAGTTCTTCCAAAAAATATTAACATATATACATATTTATCCAATGGTGTATGTGGAATTTTGTGAATAAAGAACTGTGCAGACCTATCCTGTGTAACTTCACCGCAGGTTTCCAGGCGATGTCCAGCAGCTTCCGCTGGCGGCTGATCTCCTCCTCGTACTCGAGGATCGTTTCTTCAAAGGCGCTGAATATTTCTTCAGCGGCAGCAGCGAGTCGCTCGTTGAAAAACTGTCTGAAACGCTGAACTGAAGGCATTCTTCCTGTTGCGGATATTATACTTGTGCCGGACTCGACGCTAACGCGGCTAACTGTTTCTGCGTTTACTTCCGGTCGGTGTCACACTGTTAAGATCCGGCAGCGGCAGCGAGCTCACGCTTTCGCTCCGCTTTCATTCAGCAGTTTCTGTGTTCCACAAGTTATCACAGGAGAGTTGAGTTATTTTCTCTGCACTTCTATATTAATATTGTGCATTTTTGAGGCAGGTAGCAGACGGTGGTTTTGTTTAAAATATAAAAGAGATAAATACAAATAAGAACAAACTGTTTAACTGTCTGTATTTTAATATACTATTCCCAGGAAATTTGGATGAACCCATATGTGAGCGTCCCTGAGTCTGATTGTTATGAGCCATCAAAGGAATTCAAACTTAATATTTATTCACAAACAAATTTATTCAAACGATTAATATACCGATGGATACCTCAACAATTCATCATTTTAGAAGCTCAGCTGAGGTTTCTGTGTGAAAAATCTCAGTAAATTACTACTGAGTGGACGCAATATGACTAAAAAGTCTATCTCTAAAATGTACTACAGTCTTCTTCTTTCAGATGCTCCCTTAAGTGTCTCATCAGGCTCTATCTCACACCATCCCGAGCTTCCTCCTCTGTCACACCAGCCCTCTGCAGGTCCTCTTTCATGTAAAATGCAGTTACATAAAGCACAAATGCCTCAATTTTTTATTCACAAATTCAGATCTGTGCCTTAACCTCAAACAACAAATCTGCAACCCTGAAACACGTCTTGTATATTATAATGAAACATCTAGAGGAGACATATGACAATTATATTTTTTAAATGTATTATTGAATCATTGAGTGCACCTTTAATATAGTTTGATAACTTTGCAGTTTCCATAAATGTGAAACCAGTTTAAATAACAGTGGAAGAAATGTCATTAAGAGTCTCTGACATCATGAGCTCACAAAGAAACAGCCCACAATTTTAAGTCAAGATGACAAAAATCAATATACAGATGTGATATTGTTACTCTGGGATGTGGGTTTAAGTCTTGTCACCAAAAACTGAATTTTCCCATTCATTCTTTACAATCCCTTAGCCAGTGTGGCTTCTCATGTGGACTGACAGATCCCCCTTATATCTAAAATCCTTCCCACATATCTTACAAGAAAATGGCTTTTCACCCGTATGAATTCTTATGTGGCTTTTTAAGCTTGACAGTTGACAAAATCTTTTCCCACAGGTGCTGCAAAGGTAAGGGCTCAGACCTGTGTGGATTCTCATGTGTCTTTTCACAACTGTTACATCTCTGAATCTTTTCCCACAGGTGCTGCAGAGGTAAGGCCTTTCATCCGTGTGAGCTCTCGTGTGCCTTTTCAAAGCTGACGAATTCCCAAATCGAATCCCACAGGTGTTGCAGGGGTACGGCCTCTCACCTGTGTGGATTCTTTTATGAGCTACCAATACCGACATCTTACAAAATGCTTTCCCACACACGCCGCAAGAAAACGGCTTCTCGCACGTGTGGATCGTCATGTGCCTGATTAGTCTGGATTCATGCTGAAATACTTTCCCACATGTGTCACATTTTAAAGACTTTTGACCTGAGTGAAGCTCAAAGTCATTCTCTAACACAGTAGGGTTATGCACATTGTGCATATGCGCTTTGTGATGTGTCATTTCTTGTCTTGTCTCTGGATTTGCAGCTGATTCAGAGTCTCCGTGTTTGCCCCCTTCATGATGGTGGCTCTCGGCTGAAAGAGAGCTGCCGAAGGGGAGCTCGTGGTCAATCTTTGGTTCAGACTCATTGGGGCTTTTAATTAATATTCTCATTACGGATTCATCTGCTGCACCCTGAGCTTCAATGGGATTCAAACACAGCCTCTGATCTTCAGTGTTGTCTCCTTTCTGATAAGTAGGAGGTGGGGTAAAGGAATCGGTCTCCTGCTTCAGTGTGAGATGGTCTTTGAATTCCTCCGGTTCCTGTTTCATCCATAAAGATTTTGGTTCCACTTGGTCCAGGCTAGAGATCCAGTCTTGGTTGCAGAGCTGCAACTCAACAAGTACCCCTTCCTTAGACACGTGTTGCTGAGGATGTTCTAGAGCAAAAAAAACAAAAAACAAAGTTAAAGTGCAAAGGTTTTGAGCCATTTTGGGAAATGGATGCAGAAATGTATTGAAACATGCAAACACAAGTGTAAATGCAGTATTTAAGGAAAAAAACAGTTAAACAGTTTTAAGGAGCTTCAAAGTCAATATTTAGCATGACCACCTTTGTTCTTCAACACAGCCTGAACTCTCTTTGGCAGGTTTTCTTGTCATTTCTTTGCATAGTTTTCAGGAAAGGTTCTCTGGGCTTCTTGAAGCAGATTGGCTACTTTTTCTTCTCTTCTCTGTCAGGATGACCTCACACTGCTTGAATAATGCTGAGGTCCAGGCTTTTGGAAGGCCAGTCTATCACTTATAGTGTTCCATTAACTGTTTTTCTTTTCTATCCAGCTACCCATTGCTGGAGTTTTGGGGATTATTGTTACCAGTCAGATGCTTTCCAGAAGGTATTGCATGGTTCATGTGATCAAAATCTGACGGATTTTTCTGCATTCAAAATTCCATTAATTTAGATGAGATCCCCAACAGCATTGGCTGAAATGCAGCACCAAACCAGGAGAGAGCCTCCACCATGTTTTACAGATGGCAGTAGACATTCACTGCATCTCTCTCCTGATTCGTCACTTTATGAGACCTGTTTCTCACTGATATGGTGTGATCTGGCCTACCTAAGAATGGCTTCTGATGACGCTTCAGTGAACAGTGAATGGATCAGCTGTACGGCCAGATGCAGATGAAGGGCTCAAGACCTAAAGTTTTACCTACCTGTTCCGTGTAGCGTTGCTTCAGGTTCCCGAACGACAGCCTGCTGTCTTTGCTGACAGCTGATTTGTTCTTCGTACTCGACAAGAGTTTTTTCAAACACTCGCAATATTTCCTCCGCAGCAGCAGCGAGCCGCTCGCTGATAAACTGTTTAAAACTCTGAACTGAAGACATCGTTGCTTAATTATAGCTGGCGCGTTTATACAGAAGCACAGCTGCTTCCAACAATTCTCAACTGAACCATTTGGTCTCACGCCCCTGCACTGTTTACTTCCGCTGGCCAGTACAGTGTCCCAACAGTGGAAATCGGGCAGTTTTTCGTTCCGCTTCAACTTTCTGCCTTTTCTGTCTATGATCGCTTTAATAATAATAATAATAATAATAATAATAATAATAATAATAATAATAATAATAATAATAATAATAATAATAATAATAATAATAATAATAATAATAATAATAATAATAATAATAATAAAAGGTAGGAACCTTTTTCTTCACCGCGATCCGGTTCCTCTGTTTCCAGAGGGAAGCATTTCGAGATGCAGCTACGTCCTGTAGCAGATGCTAACTTGCGCTAAGTGTTTGTGGGCACACTGAGCGAATGTGGATGCGGGAAAACTAACGATCAAACTGGGACATTTGGTTTTAGCTCAGATCTGGATTCTTCTCGACTTCGGTACATGTTTGGTATCTTCCACGGAATCGAAATGGGTGCATACTACTGTGCGATTTGTAGACAAACAACATTCAACGGGAAGGGACATATCTTTGGGAAAACTCATCAAAGTAGACTCAGAGTGGTCCTCCTTAAATTCATAGAAAAGGTAAGCAGGTTATGGTTTATTTAACTGATATTTGATGTTTCGAGTGGTCTCTTTCACCGTGTGCAACTTGATCAAAACCGGATAGAAACGATAGATGCAAACTGTCGTCAAAATACAAGAGATGCTTTCCTTCTGAGTAACATTAGGGTTTAAAAAAGTATCATTAGCAGGCTGCGCAGTGAAAGGTTCATCACCACCTTTATATGTATATGGTTTTATAAGATTTTAAGCCTACAGAACGGCCATCGCGATAGTCACAGCTTTATTAACACCAGTAAACGATATGTAGCCCGGTTTGTCGGTGTGGGCTCTCGAAAACCGCGGCTGGACTTCTTTAAGTTCCTTGAAAATGTTTCGCTTCTCATCCAAAAGGCTTCTTTAGTTCTAAAAACAAGGAAGCGTTTCGGATCAAGTTGAAAAACGACTTGATACGATGTATTTTGAGTTTTTCAAGGAGCTGGTAATTTTACTCACTTCTGCGATGTTTGCTGGGGACAGATCAAAAATCTTGTTTGTCATTGTTACAGCAATAAGCTCAAGATCACTTTATCTGAAATTCCCACTTACTTTGTTCACTGAATCAAGAAAAAAAGTGACTGGAAGTCGCAGCAACCTTAACCTTGTTGTCAGTCACATCTCCTTCAATTTTGAATTGAACTGGATATGTATTAAAATGTGATTGCTTCCTGATTAAAGTTTAGTACACAGCAATATTCCCTTTTGTGACATCTGATATGTTCATATAAAATGATATTTAGTTTCCTTATTTCTTGAATAACTTTGTTCCTCAAAACGTGTAAAAATGAGCCTGTCTATGTCTTTATTAAATGGAGCTTGCTAACCTTTGGGAATACAATTAAAAACATTTGCCCATTTTGACTGTGTAGGTTCTGAGTCATCCAGGTCATAGTTTACAGCTTACAGTGCTGTCCTGAGTTCCCTTCCCAGACGTCTCAACCCCCATTCACACCTTTGTTCCAGTGACCTCAATAAGTCACATGAAACAATGGAGCAGAGTCCCAAATTGGTCTCATCCGAAACCTCTGATTGTAATGACCCACGCCTCCTTTCACACCTTGGCGCATTTGTCATTCTAAAAAAACCTGAATTTCCCCTTTGTGGGACAATAAAGGCTGATTCTATTCTATTTGATTTGTAATCAGACTTCCTCTGGGGCTTTTCCTGAATCAGTGCTTTTAGTTCTTTGGTTTTGTTGCCTCCCCTCTTGTGTGACTGGAGCATCTAATAGTAAACATATATAAATATATAAACAGCACCCCAAACTACACCCTCCAAGCTGATATATTTTTAATATTCATGTTGTATGCAACTGTTTTTAATTCCACTCAGAGTTTTTATTTTCTGTCTCCCAGGTGAAGGAAGCTCGCCGAACACTTAAGAAAGCCCGAGTGGAAAAGTTTGACTGCACTCAGCACAAGCAGACATTCTGGTGCTACTGCTGTGGGTGTGAAATTGAGAGAAACGTTACAGACGGCAACATGACCGTTCTTTATGGGGGCTTGTTGGAACATATGTCCACGTAAGTCTCATTAGATATTTGCCATATTTCGTTTTGTCTGGAAGCGCCTAGATCAGGGGTGTCAAACTCATTTTGCACTGTGGGCCACATGCAGCTTACGTCAGTCTTCAGTGGGCCAGACCAGAGAAACCTCCTTTGTCTGTACACAAGTTCAACTACATATTGAATCCCAGAGAGATCTTAAAATAAGAATAAAGCTGTGTGTAATGATTTTATACCACAGAGTCCTCTGTCAGCACCACTGTTTGAGCTTAAAGTGTAAGAAATGTGTAAAATTACAGAAAAGGTTCTGGTGGTTCTTTGTTCAGACTGTCCTGTAATTATAGAAACAGAAAATGTCCTTTTTTAAATTTAGTTTTACTGTCAAGCCATCGTAAAAAAATAAATTAGTGACAAAAACAGGGATTCCATCATCCAGCGGGCCGGATCAGAGTCTTTGAGGGGCCGGTTCTGGCCCCCGGGCCTTATGTTTGACACCTCTGACCTAGATTGATTCAATTTTTTTTTTTCATTGTTTTGAGCCGTGTCGGGACAAGCGTTTTAACACAGTTAATACTCGACTGTCCACATATGTGTGTGCATACACGTGCTGGTGTAAACAGGAAGCAGGAGGTTAGTTGCTTACTTGTGATGAAACAAGGAAGGTCCTGTATGACTGATGAGACACAATCAGGAAGCAACACTGGGGCCTGAGTTACTGTTTCCATTTCTTCCTGTTTATGTGCCAACATTGCAAGTTCAAATTTGAAATATCTTTTAAAATGTTTCCAAAACCTGAATATGAACAGCTCCTTGCATTTCTCTTTTTCTCATTTAAAAATTCTGCAACACATGTAACATATCCAGAGGGTCACAAAGACTGGGTTGATAGAATAATCCTGCTTTTTTTTCTCATATGAATTTATATGAGACTAAATTTAACATTTTTCAAATATGTTTGATTTCAGCCCAGAACACAAGAAGAATACACACAAGTTCTGGTGGGAAAATAAAGCCGACCTGAAGTTTAGAGACAAAGTCATCATCACAGAGGAGGAAGCTGAAAGGTAAACCTACTGAACAGGACGTAGCTAACGTTATTAAAGTTTAATTGTAAAGCAAACTTCACCTGCACTGACTGGTGTGTATTTCTGTTTAGGTTCAAAGCTGAAGTATCAAAAGCACTGGAGTCCTTTGTGGAGAAGGAGGACGAATACATTAAACAGGTATTGCAGCATCATATTGAAATAGAGCAAAGTTGATAATCATCCACAGAGCTGCTTTCAGCGTTGCTAAAGTGTCTTATGGAATGGTACGTTATCCACGTTTGAAATCTTTTAATAGTAATTAGTTTTTTCTTTTTTCCCCTTTTTCATGGCTGCAGCAAGCGGAGCACATACGAGCCCGGGAAAAGCATCGCCAGGAGGTCTTACAGTCTCTTTTAGAGGTTTGTTTTCCAGCGATGCAGTGGCAGTATCCATCACTGTGGCACGAGCTGCTGTTTGTCATGTAGGACTGAAAATTATGTATGCAACTTTCTTAAGAATAGTGTGGGTGGGTAACCTTTGGTTCCCGAGGTGCAGGAGCAAGAAGATGATGAGAAAAGTTTGTTAACGTGTTGGGAAATGTGTGTAAGACAAAAAAAAAAAAGTCAGACTTCCTCTGTGAACCACTCTTGGCTTTTCCTGAATCAATACCAGCGTGATGCAGAGCCCGAGTTGCTGAATGGACCCAACGGCACAGACGCGTCTGCAGAGGAGTCTGTCAGGTAAACCCTCGTCCCACCTGCAGCACTGTGGCCTTTTTACACCGTGTCATCAATCTCACTTCAATTACGTCTTGTTTGTTTGGGGATCACCTCGTCGTCTGGGGGAGCAGCTCTCAGTTTATGTGTCACGGATCAGACGAGCAGGCGGGGAGCAGCTTCGTGGACTCGGTGGTTGAAATGCCGTGGACTTCAGCGGGACAAAGCCTGACATTCATAGGTTATCAGGTAGGCTGGCAGACATTATTCAGAAAGTATTAACTTTGAATCAATGTGGCGTCACACGAATGCAGCGACCTCACGCAAACGCTTGTCTCCTCTCTTACAGGATTCATCGAACAGTGGAAACGTTCATACGGGTACGTTGATGCACGACTTCATGTGGTGCTGATAAAAGTACATGACTGTGACTGTGACAGTGTAAGCACTGCTGTTAGTTATGCTAAACTGTTACCGTGGACACTCCTTGGTAGCAGCTGGACCTCCGTTTTGATGCTCGGTTTGAACTTCTTGACCACGTCTGCATCCCTAAATGCACCGAGTTGTTGCCAAGTGACGGGCTGAGTAGATATTTATATTAATGAGCAGATGAAAAGGAAAACCTCACAATGTGGCCACTGGGTGTACATTACTATTGTTTTATTTTGACACTTGCTGTTTCAGTTCACTCGCTGGGGCCACATTTTCATTTCGATTTGACATATATGGTATATGAGGTGTGCTCCCACTCCTGAACTTCATCCACTGGATTTTCATAGTGTATATATTTTTAAATCCCGATTCATTGTTGTTCCCTGTCTTATTGGTCTTTTAAATATGATGTAGTATTGTTTCTCATCTGTCCTGCAGCTTAGCAAGTCAACTATTAGATTTCATAAAAGTGTAAGAATTCTTTGTGGCTGCAGCTAAGCTGCTCTGTATTTCTGGTGAGGCAGAGGAGCTCCACTGTAAAACCAGGTGGAAAACCCGGAAGCACACTTGTGTGCATTGGAGGAGCTTCTTGCTGTGTGGAAATGTTTTGCAGTCAGAAAAGGAAATTTGGTGTTTGAGTTGTTCTCTTTCTTTAGGAGCAACAATTTCTTATTACTATTCTTAATTGTGCTGTGGCACATGTAGGAGTAGTTACTGCTGCTGCACCTTCAGAGCTACACCGAAGCAGCAGATTATATCCGTGTATAAGACCTTACTTTGGTATATTCATGCCAGTAATGGTGTCAAAAAGTTAACAGGTGTGGCAGATATATATTTTGAGTGTAGTTGTTGTAGTATTTGTTAGCCCTTATCACTATGGGAACTATTCAAAAACATTACCATGCACTGTAAACATGTAAATAATGCAGTTCCACAGTTTGCACAGTATATATATAAAATACTGGAACAGCGTTAGGAGCCAAATGAAACGTGAGCACGTTCCCTTTGCAGGAAACTCTTGTGTGTGCTGGATGAAGCAGTGTGACCTCTGTGTGCTGTAGGTGCCGTCCCTCCTTGGCTTCAAGATGATCCCCTGGAAGGGAGCTCCGGAGCTGCTGCACAGCCAGAGATTGGCCCATCGCTCCAAGACTTCCTCAAGCACAGTAAGGATACTGTTTTTGAAATAATTATACATTCTCGTGATTTGAACATTTTTTTTTGGCAGTGCGGGAAATCTTGTGGTCTTCTGTTTTTATGCCTCTACTTTTTCCTTACTTCCATTAATGAAAAATGTATTTATTACTGCTGCACCTTCACAAACACCAGAACTATGAGCATGAAGTTGCAAAAAAGCCAAATGTGGCCAGCTGCTGCACCTGCAGTTAGTCTGAGTGATAAAAATAACATCTTCACATGGACTTGTATTAAACCAGTTAAAGATCTGTCTGTGATTGGAGCATAATTGCGTCTATCTTTTTTCCAGAGGAGCAAGAGAAACTGAGGAAGCTTCCTCCAAACAGAGTGGGGGCCAACTTTGATCACAGCTCACATACAGACGCCAACTGGCTTCCTTCCTTTGGTAGAGTGTGGAACAGCGGTCGGCGCTGGCAGTCCAGGTTAGTTCACAAAGCTCTTCACTCGCTGTAGTGCCTAAAGTCATCGCTTCCATGGCTGCAGGTGCATGAAATCAAGCACCTCGGCACGCAGACTGCTTCTGCAAACATTTGTGAAAGAATGAGTCGCTCTCAGGAGCTCAGTGAATTCCATTAAGGTATCATGATAGGATGCCACCTGTGCAACAAGCCCAGTTGTGAAATTTCCTCGCTACAAAATATTCCACAGTCAGCTGTTAGTGGTATTAATTGCATCTATCTAACAGCAACTCAGCCACAAAGTGGTAGGCCATGCAAACTCACAGAGCAAGATCACTGGATGCTGACGCACAGATTCTGTAGAGGTCACCAGCTTTCTGCAGAGACAGTTGCTACTGACCTCCAAAAGTCATGTAGCCTTCAGATTAGCTCAACAACAGTGCACAGAGAGCTCCATGGCTGAGCAGCTGCATCCAGATGCAGAGCACAAATATGCTTCTGGAAGAATGGTCAAACAAAATTTCCATAAACACATTCCTAGAACTTGTGGAAAGCCTTCCTGGAAAAGTTGAAAGAATGGGATGACATCATGTTAAACCCTATGAATTAAGAATGGGAAGTCACTCGAGGTCATGTGCATGTGAAGGCAGGCAAGCAAGTAGTTTTGGCAACACAGTGTTTGTGCAGTGTTGTGACATGTTTAGACAGAAATGACCACATGAGAACAGAGACGGGAGAAAATGTCAGGTTTTTTTTGTCTGATCATCATCGCGTGTAAAACCTGTCGTACCAACATTGTTTCTAATGCTTTTTTAAGATATTATGTCTTACACCTTTCATAGGAATGGAGTCATGCTGATTTGTTTCACTTTTTTATATTTAAGATGTACTTTCAGTATCATTGAAAGTACATCTTAAATATCAAACCCTAAACACTTCACTGCATGGATTAATATTCCATTATATGAGCCAAAGGCTTTTTTTTTTTCCTGTTGTCTCTGTTTGAGTTTCAGCTGAGTAAATTACTTTCACTTATCTGCGTGTGACTTTTTTCCCCCATAACAGGCACCAGTTCAGGCAAGAAGAAGGTCAGAAGCACCGACAGAAGAGGCGGCGCGAACATGGCACAGAAGGCTCAAAGAAAAGAAGAACGACTGATTAGCTGAACACTTAAAATTTAGTGTGTGAAAATAATTATGTGCATACTATGTAACTTGCAACTTACGGTTATAATAAGAGTTTGAGGACCTGTGCTGGAAATGCTCAGGTTGATAAGATGTACATATGTGCACTGATAGGACACGCATCTTTACAAAAACCCAGATTTCACGTTTTGCTGTAAAGATAACTTTGTAATATAAAATGTCCTAAATATATTTATTAGAAAGTAAGCTCTGTTTCTTGTCTTTTTTTAATAGTAAATAAGCTGCATGTTTACACTTGCAACATGTCAGGACATTTAAACCAACTCATGCTGCATTATTTGATCAGCAGCTCACTTAGGCTGCGATCTGAGGACAACATGACTGTTTTGACCACTGAACAGCAGGGGGCGCAAGGAACTAAACTAAAAAGCGCTTTTCTGTGTAAAGGCCATACCATTAAGCTAATAACGTTGGCATGGTGTCATTTTTTATGATCTGGTTACTTTCTGTCTTTATGTGAGAAAAATAAAATATACGTGATTGAATACCACAGCTCTTGTAGCTATGCAAACATGAAATAACGCATAAGAGCAGCTGCTGTCACCAAATGATGATCTTTCATTTCCTATTTCAGAGGATGAAATACTGGGAAATGTTTGCGGGCAGCATATGTAAATTTTGTCACTTTTAGATAAGTTATAAATGTTTAGAAAAGTGTGTCATGAGTATTTTTTGCTCATAATTCTTTATACATGTTTTTTTTTTTCTTAACTACATATATTTTGATATACTGGGGTCGGGAATAAATACATTTGTGGTCACCAGAAGCTACATTAAAGATAATGATGTGCCGAAAATATTCTGTTATTGGGAAATTTCAAATGGAGGGTTAGGAACTAACGCAATTATTTCTCTCGCTTCCTCGTGCAGTACGTTGTGAATGCACTGATGTTAAATATAATCTATATTAATACTTAAAAAAAGAAATTGCTGGGTTTGTGATTTTGCAGTGACTTTCTGAAATCGACAGTGGTTTTATTGCTAAGTGGAAAAGTACAAAGAAATAACAGCCGAGAGCAGTGAATGCAGCATCCTGTATTCAACTGTCAAGAGTCTTTATCTTTTTAAGCTCCCTCCTCTTCTCAGCGGAGTATAATCAGGCCCCAGTGTGCTCTGGGTATATGGGCGTGGACCTCAGTGCAGCTGCAAGGCAATATGGGGATACAACGTGTTGCCGAGCTATTCTTAGCTTTGTGACAACATGGCTATGGCTGATTCAGAGCAAGAAGGAAAGGGAGGAAAAGAAGGGGGTTACCAACTGTACTGCGAATGTAATCGTTGCGTAAAACCTAAAAACATTTTAACATATCGGTGCCAGTTATTATTAAAGTATTCCTTTTATTTACGCACACGTCTTTTTTTTAATTATTATTTTAAATAATAATGACTATAGCAACGGTCGAAGCACCAGCATAAAAGCTATCCTTGGCACTGAAGACTGGGAGGGAAGAAAATGCACGTGTACTGGGCGGTTCTTGAGGTAATCCACAAGCCAATCAACGAACCGTTTTTTTAGAATAAATCAGCATATTTAAAGGAAACACCCGCGATGATTGGTTAAGGGGAATCCAAGCGGCGAATCGCTTAAATGACAGGCGCTCAGCTGGGGGATATGCCCCGCCTTCGATATTTTTACACGCAAACCCCGGAAACGCTGTTGCTTAAAGGGACAGGAGAACTACGAGGCAAAGGTTGAAACAACGAAAACAGCTGGGAGCATACACACACACAAAAAAAAAAAGACTGGCACAGAGAGGAAGGGAGGAAGCTGTGTCAGTTAACAAACTATGTGGAAGGATCGAGTGAGAAGACGAGGCTAAAACTGTCCGAATATTTTACCTATTGGATACACGGTTGATGTGGCTAACGTCTCTTAGCTTCGATGTGGATTTTCGGCCCATAACATCAGCTACCTGGAAACCGACAACGCAGCAGTTAATACGGCAGACAAATAACAGAAAGGCCAAACTGCTAGACTACACTTCAGACCGCCTGCTTGATCATCTCAATATATATGTTTTCGTGAGGTGAGTAGACTAACCTTCAAATGTGGCTGGCTGTAGTACTCCCTTTATGCTCGTGCATTCTGTGAACTTTAAAGGTGGGTATGTGTTGAACTTGAAATAGGTTTAACTAGTATTTTCGGGGTTGTTCAAGTGAAATAAAAATTTTTGTGCTATGATCATGTATGCAAGTGGTTCGAGTCACCATTTTCTTAATTGTTAATCTGGTCGAAGAATGAGTGGAATCCAGCCTGAGCCAGCTGATGACCTGACAGTAGCTTGCAGGATGTAGGGGGCGTTCCCCTGCTTTGTCTGCCTTCCTCACACTTTCTTTATGTGTATGCAATCTGCATTGGTTAGGGAGAAGTGATAGAATTTCCCAATGAAATCCCAGTGCACTGATCACTATCACTGGCGTGTGTGGCATTAAAAGGCATACGAAAATATTTATTTTTTTATTATAACTGTACTCCTGGGATTGTGGATATATGGGCCAGGCAAGAAGGAGGGATCAACCAGCAATGGCATATCTGTGAGATTATGACTGTAGCTCAGCGGGTGGAGTGATGATGATCACTCTACAGCTAACAGGAGAGGGGATATAACTGTGTGCAGTGGGTGTATTGTTCCCTTGGCTTGCACTTGGGAGTTACATTGCATCACCATGCAGTGAACAGATCATTTGATGATGGCACAGAACCTTTGTCACTGCATGTGTAAAAATGATTCCATGAGTCTGTTATTACAGTGTTAATATGCTAGCTGCAGTGCACCATCCCTCATTGTCCTGACAAGCAGAGCATGATGGCAGTGACACACACATTAGGCATGTGTGTGCAGTCTCACACTGCATCATCTATACAGCTCACGTGCATATGGGAATCCAGCTGCTCTCTTGCGTATATGTAAACTGAATATTTTTGCACACACAGACAGCACATACTGCAGCAGCAAATGCAGCTGCAGCTCGTTTTTCTCTGTCTCTTGGCTGTCCATGCATTGCTCTGACAGCCACCCCCCACTATTCTGTCTGGGAGAAAGCAGTGGGCTTTTGTCCTCAGCTGAGTGTGACGTCATGCAGATCTTTGCTGTATCCAGCCCCGCAGGCAAAGATGTATGTTGTTCAGCAGGCCTGGGTCTGGGCTTGTCCCATGCACCAACACCTTTTGCTTGAGTTTCCTCGTGCTAAGGCACACAAGGAAAATAAAAGAGATTAAATTAATTCAGTCAATTCAGGTGAGACAGAAAAACAAGAGAAATCCTTTCACCTCCAAAAAAAAGAAAGAAAGGGATCAAAAACTCAGTAATGAGGAGTGTGGCTTTTTTTTTTTGCATGAAAGAAAAATGCCCAGAGGAAAGCAACCAGCTGTAGCTGGGTTTTTTTGTCCTTACTTCCAAACATATAATTACCAATACATTCAGCCACCAATATCTAGTTCGGCTGTTTAGGGAACTAATGATTCTGTCTGAGAAGATTAAGATAAAGTCCAGGCAAATGATATTACAGGCCTTTGCATATGCTCTCTGTCTTTGAGCAAATTCAAATATAACTTTTGTATCATTTGTCTTATGGTGGTTTTTGCCTGCATTTGCAATTCTCCTCTTCAGCGTCTCTACCTGGCAGCAATTTAAATGTCTGTGTGAAAAGTGGGGGTGGCTATTAAATGCTCTGAGCCGACGAAAGCTTGTTGATAAAGGCTTGTTGTCAGCCCTCCAGTGTGTCTCGGCAGGATTTGATGTCAGAGATTACAGATGATTGTGTGGGTTAGACCGAGTACTCAACACCGCTCTGGGGCTATATTGATCTCTAGTGTGTATGCGTGACTGAGTGTGCGTAATCACGATTATACTTCTGTCCTGGGAGCTAAATTATGTCTATTGAATAACAATAAAAAAAATGAATGTAGTTAGATTTAAGCTCAGAGTAAGGCAACAAGTAAATTTTGATTCTACATTATATCATTATAAAATATCTGATAAACTAGAGAAATCTCTGTACGCGGTGGACAAGGCCAAAAAGGAAGATTGAATCTCTGTGATCTCTGGGTCTTCCGGTGGCTCTGCACTGGTAGCATACATGATTCTGTAGTAGAAATCCCTGCATAGGCTTGGGAATGCTGCTGAAAGCCATTATCAGTAAACATTATTCGTCACCAAGTATGAAGTCAAAATTCTACCAGGCAAAAAGAAAAATTGCAATCTAATTATATATGAGCGAGATCTTCTCTGGGGATGAGCTTGTTTAAAATGGACTGATACAGGGATTAATAGGGAATCCATTAGTGTACATAGCCTGGTTAGGTTGAACATCTGTGAAGGCACCATTAGTGCTGAACAATCAATACAGGTTTTCAAACAATTTCTGATGCAATCCAGATTACAAGGATTATCAGAACCTCATTCAGAATGAGGAAACATTTTGGTTTCTAAACTTGGAGCAGCTGGGCTCCACACTTCCCAAGCTCAGGTGATGTAACAGAGTTGGGAAACATGTGGCATGATAAATATATATTTTTTCCTGTTGTGTATGTAAGAAAGGAAAACTTTACCCGAATCCACCCAACATTGTCTAGAGAACATGTATGAAAAGAGCTTTCTACATTCTCATTAACTAAACCAGACTTCAAGCTTACCATTAAAGGTCAAATAATCCACCTCGCAGTCTGTCAATAAGAGGAAGTAGGTAGTTCCTGCAGCGTCCCCATGTTTGTGTTACTGTGGTTAGGAGTTTAATTCATCTGTAGGTTAGTGAAGGAAATGCCAAAGATTTCCATGATGTTTGTAGCAAGTTAGCACTGTGGACCTGGTTGTCAGGGATCTAGTAATAGTCAGAACTAGGACAGCAATGCAATAAAGAAGATGATAATGAAGTCTCTGGAATTATGCACAGATCTGGTATATTTTGTTCTAAGTTGCTCAAACAACCTACAAGTGCTCACAGACTCCAGATTGCTCCTGCCATTTTCATTATTGTAAGTTTTAATATGTAGCTTCTGACTGATCATGAAAAGGGAGGATACGGTTATGCTGGAGTGGCTCAAATGGTGCATCTAAGGCTGTATCCACAGTAGAAGCACTTTGTAGTGACTTGGTGACCAGGGACTATAGAAAGTGAATGATGTCCCACAACTTGAAGCGACTGCTAGTGACAGGAAGTTTAAAACTTCCAGACAATTTCAATTCAATTGTCATTTTGGCACTGTGCAAATATATTTTTATTATTCTTTTTATATCACAACATTCGCCCCAAAGTGCTTTTTTTTATTGTAATGTAAATTTCAAATACGCTTAAAAGTAACACTGCATGCAAATGGACCAAATGTCATTTGTACAGTATACACAGTGCAAAAACTTTAATAATGAAATCTACAATAGCTGTATTTGCTATATAATAGGTGCTCAGGCCTTTTTCCTCTGTTGATGGACACTTTGTTCTTGCCACTGAAGATAATGTTTTATGACTGCTGCAGATTGAATTTGGATAAAGTCACAAGCTTCCCTGATGGTATTGCATCATTGAAAGTACTTGAAGCTTTTGTAAAGTACTGCAAGCTGTTCATCCCACTTTGCTGCTTGCCTGGCTGACTTCTCTGAGACTCAACCAAGACGAGCTTAAATTTTTGTTCCTTCTGAGAAAAATATCCCCCTAACCAGGACCTTTCCAACACCACTGACAACACATTAGTGTTGCCAAGTTGCATAAGTGACCTAGGAGTGACCCTGAGAATGACCATTATCCTCTGCAGACTTGGGTGTGGTAGGCCACTGCTGTTGATATATTTGCCTTCTTCCTCACATGGAGGTGGCATCAGACTTCCACAACCAATCTAGTAAAATGTTGCCTTAATGTTATTAAACCTCAGACTTTTTTGTTCTTTACAAAGGGTCCTTGCTTCTGCTAGATCCAGTTTAAAACTCAGGTGTTTCTCTACAGGGAAGTGATGAAAACTGCTCCTTGTTAACACAGAGCTTATGATTTTTAACCATTTCACCCTGTTTTGTTCTGGGTCCATGAGCTGCTGGAGTCAGGAGAGCTTCCAATGCAGGCTATAAATACATAATTTCAGATAATATCTTGACCCTGTCCTGTAGCTTTCTCAAAGAGTCGCCAGTCTAATTCTTCCCACTGAAAAGTTATTACAGAAACCGATGTTACTCCAGGTAAGTGGGAAAGAAGGCTGCCAGGCATCATCTGAAGCAGTCTGGTTGAGGATCATGGTGGTCCTGAGCTGTATCAGTCTGAACTGTTGTTTCTGTTCCTAATATTCCCTGAAACTGGAGCTGCGACAATGCAAAAGAGGAGCTGACTGAGTCCAAGGACTGTCTTCCCATTGGCAGCCACTGCTGAGCCTTCTCCTCATCTGAAGGAGAAGAATGCAGTTTTTTGCTGCTGTAGCCCATCTGCTTCAAGGTTTGATGTATCCATAATGCTCTTCTACATTGGTTGTAGCAAGTAGTTACTTGAGTTGCTGTTGCCCTATCCACACTCTGTTTATCAATGGGGATTATCTCACTCCAAAGCAGGACGGCAGCTTTTATTTTTGGTCTAAACTGCAGTGATGTTGGTCCTTGGCAGGATATATATATATTCTGTATATGGTCTGATGCAACATGCAGAGGAAAAGCAGCCAGCAGTTGGGTTGAAATTGAGAGCAAAGGAGAGAGCAGAGGAATGACATGAAGCAATGGGCTCAGCTGTGACCTACACAGACATCAGGCGGCCTCTGCTGAATGCTTGGTTGACTGTCCACCAGCTACAGTTTTAGCTACAGTTCGATTATTGTATTAGCTAAATTATATAATTTTTTAAAATTTTTTATTTTCTATAGGCACTCCTTTTCCTGGTTTCCTTTGACAATGGTTAACTCTAAAATGTCACCATCATTTTACTTTGTGACATAATATTCACATTATTTTTTACACTGCTTTGATTGCCTTTATACTTTTTTCGTAAGAGTTTCTTCCTGAGCCCAAGTAAAAAATAACATGAATAAATCTCCTTCGTTCTCCTCGTTTCTGTTCTGTTAAACAAGAAATTTGCTGCTCCCTTCTTGTAATGTCACAGCCCAGATGGACGTGAATAGTCAAAGTGTGTCAGTGTAGATGGACATTTGAAACTGTGCTAAAATGCTTTTCTGGAGCGAGATTGTTTATTTTTAATGAAAATGTTTTAGGGTGGTTGTAGTCTGAAACGGAGAGAAACCCTAACCCTGCCAATACTACTCATTATTAAGTGCTACTTAATAACCGTGTGTGTGTGTGTGTGTGTGTGTGTGTGTGTGTGTGTGTCTGTGTGTTAAATGGATCTCAGGATTAACTCTACTCACCTTTCTCTCTACTTCATGCTGTAACATCCCCCCACATTGAAGTTGATGAGACATGCTGTAAATGTTGGGGGATAAAAATATAATGGGATTCAAGATTTGCCTCCATATTTCTATGACTTGCTATTTGTATTCTCCTTTCATTGTGCTGTTGACCACACGCTTCCTGCAGAAAGGTGTGTGTTCATGATGGCAGTTAGAGATCATTATCTTCTCAACTATCTGCTTTGGTTAGTAACCAGTTATCTGTGGGATTAACTGATTAAACAGTGACAGTATGATTGTTAGATGAAGTGCATAGAATTGCATTTCTTTTTTTTCCTGTCACTGCTCAGATGGTAGGGTGAACTACATTAAGCCTCTACCGGTCACGATGGTGCAACACCACCGTGCTGTGTGAACTTCCCAAACATGAAAGGCACAAAAATGAATTGATTCAAATTGAAAGAAGATGGACAGAAAGAAGCACCCAAAGGCCAGGAGAAGGAGGGGGGAGGCAGAAATACACACAGACACACACATACACACAGCTTTATTTCCTGTCCTCTGTGAATAGGCAACATATTTCTCTGGAACATTCCATCCTCTGAGCTGGCCTCGCCTGTCACTAAGACTCAGGGTGCCACACTCCTCCCCATCACTTCCCCCCGTGCACTCTGTTTCTCTCCTTTCATACTTCTGACATTATCTCACAGCGCTGAACTGAATATTGGATTAATACAAGTTGCTATTAAAAAACAAACAAACCAGCAACAAAGGAGCGAAAGTTGTATCAGGAATGCTGAATATGAGTCTTCATACAACAGTGTTCTTTAATTATTTTATTTGGGGAGTTTACATTTTTGCATGTTTAAAAAATGGACACTAAAGTTGGCCTCATTAGTCTGTTTTTCTGTACAACTATCAGCATAACCAGCATCCAGTAAATCTCTGCTAACGTCAATGTTTTAAAATACATGTACACACAAAGTATATATTTTCTGAAAAAGTCAAAGGAGTCAATAAGTTTTGGACCCACTGGCATTAAAATCATCTCAACTTCACTGAGGTCACCTTCAGCTCTTTGTCAGTGTGGTTCTCTGCCTTAAGTCCAGTTGTCTGGTGTGACTCTGCTGTGTTTGGCTGGACCTGCGCACGCAGAATCCTCCAGCACACATCTGATTTTATCCTTTAATGCCATATCTATTATTTTATTAAACCTTGAATGCTCTGTTTATCTATTCGATTATAAGTATGGAAGTGTATAGCCCAACTGTTGTTTTTTTTTATTGGTCAAACAGATCTAGAAAATTTGCTTAAGTCATAAAGTTAACTGACTACCCCACAAATGGAGGAAGCAGCTGTACCTGAACTTGCTATCTGTTTATGGTGAAGTCTCTCAGGTAAGAACTCATTCAGAAGTGCTGGAGGAAAACTGGTGAATGGTCTGCAGCAACATAAAAGCTAAAATGTTTGAAACTAGGAACCCTATTACTGCATGCTGACACATTATGACCGAGGCCACTGAAAGCAGGAAATGAGATGTAGAAATAAAAGCATTTACATACAAATTAGGTAGTTAAATTTATCACCTTAAAGTTTAATCCTATAAGTTGTGTGGTACTGAAAATGGAATGGTATTGAGTCAGAACCACCTTAAATTTGACTCTTTTTTTTCATTTGTAGGCGACTTGCATAGTAAAAGTTGGTCCTGTGACTATATTTTAAGCCATGTAACCCATGGAAACCCATGTAATCCACAGAGCGGAATAAACACAGCTGGTGTCACTTTAGGGGCCTATAAAAACAAGGCATATGTCAGGCAGCGTTTTTCATATTAAGGCTGAAAGTCTAAACCTCTTCTGCCATAAAGAAAACAAAATCAAAACAAACACTGTCATGCGTTCCAGTCAAAATTGCATCAGTGTGAGTTTTTGTTGGAATGTGTGTGTGTTTTCAACACAGCTCCACTCTGTGCCCTTGAATGGAGGAGGGTGTTCAGAGGGAAGACACGCCCCCTTCGCTCCAAATATGGAAAGCAGCATTGACTCTTAAAGGGACAGAAGTTGTTTGTTTATGCTGAAATGCATGATCTTAAATAAAGTGCTATGTAGAAGCACAAAGTGCCCATTATTAAGACTTCTTTACAAGTTCTTTTTTCTTTAAGGGAAAAAAAAAGCCTCCAAGCCTGGATCTCAGTCTCAGTTGTGAGTTTATCTGGCTCTTCCTCTTGGTTCTTCCTCCACCGTCTACCTCCCCCTCGCTCCTCCGCTCACCCCTATCCCCCACATCTCTATATTTGGAGGTATGTGGCTGGAGACGTGTCTTGTTTTTCAAGCCTCCTCTCTGCTAACTTGTATCGTTCTCACACACTCAACAAAAACAAACCATCCAAGCATCCACCTGAGGATAAGTAGTTGAAACGACTGTTGAAACTGATAGTGGTTCAGTTCTTTAAGTAAACTCGGAGTCAAAAACATGAAACATTTCTCCATTCATGTTGGTATTTACTGTTTTTATTTGTTTATGTTTTTATAAGTTTGGGTTTTAGAATAAGCTTGAGAAAAGGGATCTGAATTTCTCATGCTGGCCTATGAGGCAAAGTGATTGATCTGTTAAAGTAAAGTGGGATGCTGGTGTGGTAGAGATTAGATATGTAATCAGGTATTTGCATACATTTCTTTTCTTGGCGGGTAATATCAAATCGTGTGTGTGTGTGTGTGTGTGAGTGAAGGTTACCTGCTTACTCCGGATGTTTCACGTTCACTGTAAAACCCTCTGCTTCCTCCTACAGACGCGGATCACAACATATTCAAATCAGAGTTCGTCTCTGTGCTTCTGCTTTCACTTCGCTCGGCGCCCTTTTCCGCAAAAGCGTTGCATTTAATGTCTAGTAAAAGCCTCGTTTATCTCAAATTTAATAAATAAAAATCATTCTTTGCTAAGAGACTTTAAAACGTGCTTTAATTAACCTCAACTTCTTCCTTTAGTCAACAACCGAGTACTTTCCGTATCTTTTAGGTTGAAATTTAAAAGTGAAATTAACCAGCAAACCAGTTTCAGTGTTCAGAGGTCCACGATCTGTTGCAAAGGCGCAAAAAAAGTCGCAGCAATGTTTTCTTTGTCATTTAAAATTGAATGTTTGTCCGTTTGTTTTTCACTAACCCTAACGGTTCAGACCGAGTGTGAAACTCTTGAGTAACTGCGCACCGCAGTTCATATTTCCAACGTCCTGCCCGCGGACACGAACGCTACATCGGTGTGTTCAAAGTAAAGATGGAATTTTCATTCTCAGATTTCCAGTTCCTAAAAACTCCCACTTCACTCTGTTCTGAATCCCGGTTTTCGAGGTACACGAAACGCAACAGAGAAACAATCAGCTAACACGTGCAGCCTTCTCTGGGTGGGAACCCTCTGGTCTCAGATCAGCTGAAGGCGTGAATGAGCGTGCGTCCACACGCACGCACACACAAAGAGCGCAGACTGTAATGAATATTAAAAAGACACGTTTGGTTTTTAGTAACAGCCGCACAGCGACTCACCTGCCGACGTCACTAAGGCCTCACACTCCGATATTTCACAGCGGCACTTCAACACAGCACAGTCCGCCCGTTCTCCATGAAGCAGCCTGAGTTTCAAACGAGGCTTCAGCGTCTAACTGCTGAAACACGGCGCACTCTCCTCGGAGGCCCAAACCCGCCTCCTGACCTCTGACCTCTGACCCCTGCCCTGTGCCCTGTGATGTCGCTCCTGAAACAGGCGCGCTAGAATTAGCTACAGCGGCCGGAGAAGAGCTGAATATCCGCAGCCTGAGCTCTGCGTCAGTGTGATGGTGCTCCATTCATTCCTGTGAGGCGACGGTCGCTTGTCCTCACACGCGACCAGGCGACGCGATGAAACAAAGTTGAAAAATGTTCTACTTTAGCCGCTCTCGCCGGGCTCTAAACCAATCAGCGAGGGTTCCATTGACTGACCAATGAGAGGCGAGTCTGCTGC
>VOQJ01014649.1:2604-18111 GCA_015052665.1 Apistogramma diplotaenia
CCTGCGTCGCTAAATCTCCCTGTTATTATCTGGATTTTCGCGAGCCTTTGGACAAAAAGTGTGAAAAAAAGCGCCCCCCCCCCCCCCCCCGCGCTTCAGTTTTTACATTTTGTTTACTAAGGTCTATATAAACTCCTGAAAACCTCATTGGGCATAGGCAGATAGCCTTCTGAATCATTTTTCACAAGTAACCTCAGGAACCGACGGCACCTCCCTTTCTTCACTGCTCGTCTTCTCAATCATTTTGCGGCAGTTACAGAAATATTGTTGTGGGGTTTTATGGTTGTTTTCCATGAAAGTGGAAACAGACTCTAATCTGTGAGCAGAAGTCAGGAAGGCTTTCTCTTGCACGGAAAACCAACCTCTTCCTCTCTCTCCACCCCTCTTGATGTCATCATATTGTTTGTGATAACCAAGTGTTTGATTAACCAGTCACATCCTGCACATCTGAACCACATTTCCTGTTCAGACACTCACGCGTAGTGCTGATGTTACCATAGAGCTCACAGTTCTGAACAGATCTCGCCACTTCTTATGTTTTAGTTGTTTTATTTATTTTTTAAGGAAATTACACTTTTAAAAAAAGACATCAAACACTGTGCTCTTTCTCAGATCTGCTGTGACATTTACACTTAACATAACTATTTGACACAAAATTGAGTTTAAAAAGCTTATCTAAAATCAGCTCCCTGAGTTTCTCTCTCGCACACACACACACACACACACACATGCACACACACACACACACAAACAGGCACAAGGCTCCATTCATAATTTACTAAATGATGGTGATAGTGTCTCCTAACAAAAATGTATTTACAAGGAAAATGTTAGCTGTTTTTTTATTCTATTCTTTTTCTTTACTTTCTTGCAGATAGCCAGATGTGATGCCAGGCACATGAATAAACCAGCGGGAGCAGCTAGCTTCTTGGCTTAGCCTGGTTTAGCTCAGCTCAGGTTAACTTAGCACAAAGTCCTGAAATGCCTGAAAGGTTCAATTATAAAATCAGGTTCTTGAGTTTACTAAACTGAAGGTTATAGCTCATCTGTGCTTTGCAATTTCCAGTTTTACAACAGAGTTAACGTTGACCCTGTACAGCTAACAGACTTCGCAGTCCTAAGAAAAATAAAAATTTTAATATTGACTAAAAGTGATAAAACATGTTTGATTTAGAAAGTACCAGAAGGTACATTTGGTTGGTTTCAGATTCTTTTTCTGTTTCTTTCTTATATTCTTTAAACTAGCTAAGCTAAGCTAGGCTAGGCTAGGCTAAGCTTAGCGATCAGCTGCTGGTCCCTGCCTGGATTTGACTGGTTTGTTAAAGGCACTGAGCTGTAATGTAACCCCTGGCACAAGAAGTGATTAAGTACATTCCCCTAAACATGGGACTACTTTTTTAAGGCACAAATTTTTTGCTCACAGTTTTCTATAGTACAATCACCTCAGCTGTCAGTTTCATTTGCATAGCAAGCATATAGACAGTAAAAATTAAAATACAGACGCAGCTTCCAGGTCAGAAAAATGAAACACACACACAAAATGGTTCGCTCATTGGCCAACAACTCACGATTGACAAGTCAGTGAGCAAACCAAGATGGCGACCGTAATCTCAAAGCTTCAAAATGGGTGGATGACGTCACAGTAGCTACGTTCATCTTTTATACTGTCTATGAGTAAGCTGGGAAATACTCATTGTGCCCTAAAAAATACAAAAAGGTAAAAAAATAACACTGTATTTTTGACTTAAGACACACGCACACAGTTACAAAAACCACACAGGGCAGACGGTCGCTGACGGTCCATCTTGTACACCACTGTCCACTTTGTCCTTGTCTCAGATTTTTCTCGTTTGCCGTGTAAAATGTCATCACGACTTTTCCAACAGTCACTTAAAGCCGCTCGGTTCACTCCTGCAGGCTGCTGCTGTGGTGATGTGGGATGGCCCTCTGGTAGTCCTCGGAGGCGCTTATGTGCTCCGTGACTCCCGCGTGCTCATAGCTGCGGTAGTAGTGGCTGCCCGGCTGCTGGGCGTAGTACAGGAGCTGCCTGGTGAACAGAGGCTCCACCTGCAGCACAACAGGGCCGAGGAGGTCAGTGAAAAGCATTCAGAATGACACTGTTACAAGAGGGTTAACTGAGAGCTGGCTGCTATCCTAGCTCTGTTTTGAGAAGTCGCACTAGAGAAACCATTGCTGGTTTGGTTAAACCTCAGCTGCGTGATTAGTTTGATGTGAATCTTCACTGGTTTTCACGTTACATCGAATTCAGAGATGTTGGGAGGGTGACACTGGAACCAGACTGGCCCTGAATCTCAGGACGACTTATTTAGAAACTAAATTTTGCTATGAAACACTGTTGACATTATGACTATGAAGAAGGCCCCACAGACTTTCAAATCTTTGGTTTTAACTTTCAAATCCTATTTTTCACTTTTCGGGCTATACTTCAAAGTTTCAACACTGAACACTGAACTTTTCAAAGCTCAGTTTTGATTTTAAGAACACTGGCAGCTTCCCGCAAAATGAAAGCAGTGTGGAAGATAACACTGGGGCAGCAGTCACCTGGACAGTGAGGGTCCGTCTTTGTCTCTGCGGGTCCAGGCACTCGTCCCCAAAATTCAGGAGGACCTGGAAGCGAGACGGCGGCCGGCCATAGCTCTGAAACTCTGATAGTAGGGAAACAGATGAAAAGGCATCAATTACAGCTCTGACATCTAAAATACACCAGAAGTGATCATTTCAGAAGAATTTCACTTGAAGCCGCATGACATTTAAAGTGAATCGAATGGAAAGTCCTGGTCACACCAGGTATGCAAATACAATTAGCTGTCACAGCTGGAGCTGCTTAACATGTGGGTGGGGATGATGTGGCAGTGTAGAAGTCATGTGACTGTCAGCTTATCGTGAAGTACTAATTCTTGGCTGCTGCAGTGTGTCATTAAGCGACTTACAGAAAATGAGCTGAGTAGTGAGTCTGGTTTTGTTTTGATCATGGGCAGATAGTTCTCAAATGAAATCCGCGTTTTACATTAGCTGTTAGTTCAGCTTCTGCTCTTCAGGAATAATCTGCTTTTGCAGTAAGGTGTGAGGTCTTATGTGATTAATCAGAATTGAAATGCGTCACCGAGCTCTATGCTTTACACCATGCTGATGACTAAGATACGGGAAAAGTACTTGGTGAATTATGTATGGTGTCCTATGTGAGTCCTTTAAAACATGCTTTCATTTTGAAGAACATTGACAGACAAACATACTACGTAAAAAAGTGGGAACTAGCTCTTCATGTCATTGTAAATCCTCGATCCTTTTAATGAAAGAATACCCGAATGCACTGATTACTGAACACAGATCCTCAGAGTTGCGCTCCTGTCATCTCACCTGTGAGGTAGTCCTGTGTGTGGAGCAGTTTACAGCTGACGTCTCTCTCCAGCTTGTTGGGTTTGTCTCCGTACGGCGACGGGCCTCCCTGCCAGTACACCCTGCTCTGGCACAGCCTACGGGCATAGAGTCCATCTGCTCGCATCCACACCAGCACTCCCCTCTCCAGGCTGGCCGGTGGACTCGGAGGACACTCGTCTGGCCTCCTCTGAGATGAGAGGCTGTCCACAGGCAGGGGCACCACGTCCGGACCTCCAGTCGTCAGATAGTGCTTCTCTGGGGTGCACGGTGTGATGTGGCATCCCTCCAGATTGGAAGTGGTCATCTCCCTGACCAGAGTGTCCCGGAAATATACGGACACGTGCAGACTGAAGTCTGGAGGAGAAGAGGACACAGGTTGAAGGTGGATGAAAAGGTTTTTTTTACACTCCTTGGTGGTTAGTTTTTGTTTGACTAAAAAAAAGAACCATGTAGTGTTTACCACAGTCCAAATCCATATCATGTCTTTGCATTGTTTGATGTTAGAATTTGGAAATTTACAGATTACTGTAACGCTCTACTGTACATGCTCCTACATCTTGTAGTTCTCTGGTGAGTAGCAACTATCAATTGTTGTAGTAATCGAGTATTCTATAAGTTATTCCACTGAGCACTCGGATAAGAAATACTTTTATCATGTTAACAGTTCATCTGCATATTTAAACTTCTGCAGATTTACTACTGAAACAAGCAGTGGTGTGTGGAGCAGCTACAAAGTTCTCTTTCCTTCACGAGATCATGAGATCACCTGCTGATCAGGTGGTGGATGAAGGACCTCCAGCTGTGTCCCACTATATGTTTTAATGGTGGTTTCAGGAAAAAGCGCTGCTGCTTTGGACACAAGAAAAACGTTTCCTTTCACTCCACCTGAGCTCACGGTCTCAGTAACGGTTCCGCCTCTTTGTGTGCACAGACCCTCCTAAATACGTTTCTATTGCAGACTGATTTTTAGTAGCTGATCAGGGATAAAAGAATAAAAACATTTTGACAACACACACACACACACACGCTGCCAATGCAGGAGAAAAGCTCCGCTTACACCATCAAACTCGAGCTGTTGAGTTTAAACGAAGCATCAAACCAATGAATTTGTGTCGAGGATTTTCTATAATCAAATTATTCACGTTACTCGAGGAATCGTTGCAGCCCTGCAGGCCAGAAACTCCCAGCAGACTTTGACAAAACTAAATGGAAGAATTGAAATGAAAATGCTGTAACTAAAGCAAAGAAATGCAGCCTATGGTGAAATGCGTAATTTTTTGACCTTTGCAAAGCATTAAGAAATTTCACTGTTTTACTTTTAAATGCCAAATTGCGTGTGTCATACAGTCCCGTTTTCAGCTGTTTAGAGGTTATGCAAGTAAGCACTTTCTGCTTGGTCTACATAGGTGGAGCTCTGTTTTTTTAAGACTCCATACCTGGAGTCCTCTGCTGACTCTCAGCAGAGGATTAGCAGACCTCCTTCTCGATTTTATAGCACGAAAAAGTGAAGTGAAAGTATTCGTGTACCTGAAAGTGCCTCTGCTGATCTGATGCTTGTGTCCAGTGTGAAAGGCGAGGGCTGACTCTCAGCTGGACCGTACGAGTAAATTGAGGCTCTGAGCTGGTATCCTGCACAAAGAACAAAATATGAAGCCAGTGCTAAACAATGCTATTGTTTATATATGCTGATTAATAAGCAGCGTACCATTTTCCACGGATGAGCTCTGCCATGGCAGAGTGCGGGGAGGACAGGGACACTGAGTGAAGGGCAGCTCGGGCAGAGAGGCCGGCTCCTGACAGTAATCTCGCCAGCTGCATTCTGTACTCCCCATGTATTGTGGCATCTGTAGAGAGAAACACGTTTAGCTGAGTGTACGTCTTTGATCACATGGCACCAGCATGCAGCCTTTGTGTCTTCCTTGTATACGTTGTCCTGTCAGTGCGCTTATTGGGACTTTTGGGAGACTTGTTTTACATTATCATTGCAGATTTTTTGTATTTTTTCATCCATCAACTTTTGCTTCAGGCGAGTGGTGGTAACTGACTGTAAAATCTGATCGGTTCACTTTACATGAAATGATTATGCAAACTCATCGGCTCAAAAAAAATTAAGCAACAGTGCAGATTAATCAGTGCAGAAGAAAGGTCACGGTGAGTAACATCTAAAACAGTAAAGAGAACAAATAAAATCAACACTATTTATTAACTACCACTAATTACTACTAATTAAGGACTTAAAGTTGAACAGTAGCAGTCTCTCGCCTTTGTAGAAGTGCTTCATACTTTCAAAAATTGCATACTAATTATTTAAATCAATAACAAAACTTATAGCACCTTACTTGTTGCTATTTAAAAAGTGAAATGTTGCCGTAAACAGTTGCTGGCTTTGGACACCAGAGGTAAAGTTCAGAGTTTCTATCAGCCCTGAAATCAGCTTCAGTCATACTTGGGGATGCACATCATTAATCGTGCGCCCAGAAGTTTTGTGTCTGCACGGTCATCCATGCATGCACAAATATGCCACTGTCTGTGGTACATCTCCAACCTCCCCTTGTTTGCTCTCACTTTAGCCCCGCCCCACCTGTTTCTGTGTGCATGAAAATCACCTGAGTCGGCACAGGAGTGTAGGAGGGATGCATCTGATAGCTGGCCGGACTCAGAGGGCTGTCCTCCTGTCTGGGTCCTGCATGCAAAAAAGAAACATTTATCAAAAGGATTTCTAGAAAATGTCTGAACACATTCACTGTGCACATCTGGAAAAGTCCACATGAGTGGAAGCTATGCAGCATGACTTGAACTGGTGGTTTGGCAGGTTGACTTTTCAAAGTGAGGAGTCAGAGCAATTACTCTTTTGTCTTATAACAAAATAAATAAATCAAAAATTCAGATTGTGATAGTCTAATAATCATGACTACATTCAAATTCAGCCAGTTTGGTTATCAACAGTCACCACCAGGTTAATTCATGCTGTTGTAAACCTTTTTTAACGCTTGGTTTGAAGGGGGACTGACTTTTCTTGGCGCCCTCGGGGATGATGCGGTAAACTTTGTAGGGATCCGAGATGTCCAGCTGGCTCCTTTCCACCAGTTCCTCAAAGTCATTGCTCTTGTTGAGGGCGCAGCGCAGGCGCGTCTTCCAGGTCGGCGGGTCCGGTTTGTCGATCCCCTCCCGAAACTTGCCTTTAAACAGCGCCCAGGCCTGCAGACAGGTCCGCGGGGAGACTTTTAGAAAACCTCACTGCACCAGAGAATCTGATAAGCTGCTCTCCCCTGACTCTGATGCACGGCCCGTAGACGGAGGTTTACGCGGTGGAAGACACCCTCCCAATTCATTAATCCCTCAGCAGAAATCTTTTCCCTTTTTCCTTTAACTATCCTGTTTGGACAAATCATTTTAAATAGGATATTTTGGCTCTTGGATCGGTTTCCTGGACTTCCCAACTTATTTCTAACTTTTTAAAAGCATGAACCACATGATTAAAAGCCTAACGGAGGAGCTGCATCCTAACGACAGCAGAGCGCTGTTTGATATAATGCATTAAAAACACTGAATACGTTATAAAACACAAAATATTTAAGCTCTGATAAAAAGCCAAACTGATTTAATCGCATTAATAAAGCCTATAACAGAGATAAAGCTTCTAAGAGTAAAGTTTTTAATACTTTACGCACTGCTTTTCTTTTATTCTGAAAGTCGGCTACGGCTGCCGCCGGAGGATGCGGGTCTCTTACCTTAAAAAGCGCGGCATCCTCATCCCGGTTGTAGTCCTGCTTCCCGGCGTGTTTCCATGGTATCCTGAAGATGGACTTCTCGTCGTTCTCCCAAACCAGACCGGGATATTTCCCGCTGTCCACCTGCTCGATGAGCCACTGTCGCAGCTTGCCGTTCCCGCTGCTCCCGGAGCCTCCGTAATCCACCTCGGAGTTCATCTCTGACCAAAAAGACGCACGGTACAACTCCACCGTCTGCTCCTGTAATGTAGTAATATCACACGCTCTGGTGTTTGTGTGCGCTTTGGTGTAGGCTTAGTAAAGAATGATTAAGTTGAGCAAAACTACTAAAGGTTAACCCACTGCTCTCCCACGCAGATTAACTTCAATGTGCGTCGATTGAAGTTGTCTTACCTGTGAAACTTGAAACCCGTCGAGTTTTGATATCAGTCAGGGTCAGAAAGTCCTCATCACTCCGGCGGGCCCGCTTAAATCCACCCAGTCTGCAGCGAGCAGAGGGAGGGCGGAGCCGTGATGCTGAGGAGGGCGCACCTGCTGCCGCTGCTGCCGAGGCCCGCCCGCTTCCCTCCTGCGAAGCTTATCAGCGCGCACGTAGCGGCGATCTACAGTAATACACCAAGCACCGGGGAAACCCTGCCGGCGTCAGTGTCGCATACCCGCACACGTGGAAAATAATAGAACGGAGACAAAAACAATTCTTTGAAATGATAAAAGCTTTACGAAAAGTTCTGTGCAGTGGTCCAGCAGTAGAAGCGACCCACAAACAACAGCGACAGCAGTTTGTTCCCGCTGGGAGATTATTCAGAAGAGCAGAAGTCCTGGTAACTGAACACCAGATAAGATGATGGTTTACCGTGTCCGGTCTTCAGGAGGCCTGTTAGAAGAATTCAGTCCTGTAAACGCAGCGTGTTCTTGGAGCATGAGAAAAAAAGAGACGTGGTTTTGAAAAATTCCCACTCATTTTCCCTTAAACGTCACGTTCACACTAAATCAGGCTCCTGTGGACATTTTGCTGCGGTTCAGCAAATATCCAGATTATTTACTTCAGTAAAGTATTGATGATGCTTGAACATTAAAAGCTAAAATCGTTGGAATAAAAGAACAGAAGTGGTTACTCGGTAACATCATGTTCAGTTAGTCATGTATTAAATAAGGCCCGCAGCTGTCTGAGGTACTCTGATTCTATTTTATAGGGGATTTATTGTAAGAAAAATGGCAGAAAGAGTCATTTGTAAGAGCATTAATTGAAAACTTTCAGTCTTTTGAACATAGCTCCTATGTTCTTAAGTATTCTTATGAACTTATTTAATCATCTTCATAAATATATTTTGTTATATATTTTTGAACATTTAACCCTTGAAAAATGGATGCAATGCATCAGATAAAAGTCAGCCACTGACACTGTTATTAAACTGATACCAGTATCAGTCTGATATACTACATTTAATTACATCCTTGTTATTAATATATAAACTTACCATAAGAACTGTTGCATGAAGCAACATTATTAAGCGCTACCCTGTACCTTTTTCCTGTTCTCTCTATTTATAAGAGTTTATAAATTCAGGGTATTAAGTACAATTTTGCTGTAAAGTAGCAAAGTACAACTATGAAAACCGAATCGTGAACTATAATTAAATACTCATGTAAAGTGTAGGTAACCATTTGAAACTTGAACTATTAATAATTATCAGCAGACAAATTCAAAGGAACTCGTTAAGTAAACATCTTCCATCAGTGTTATAACACAGCTGATCATAATCTGTAACAGGTTACATAAATCAGGTCTCGTTTATTTCCACAAAGTGTTCATGTTTAACTGTGAGAAAAACGCAGTAGAGTGAAATAAGGATCACGTGTGAGAGTACCATTACTAATGCACAGTTCTCAGTACCTGAGCATCTTCTGTGAATCCTGCTCCTCCACATTTCACACTTTCATCTGACATGTGCAGATGAATTTCTTTACATACTAAGATGTTTAAGCATTCATAAGTAAGTATATAAAATGACCGTGCGTTGCTGTATGCCAAGCTACTTTCAGGGTGGGAGGGTGGGGGGCATGAACACTCTTTAGCTCGTGGCCCCTCTCAGAAAGGTCCGGGCCCTTTGGCTATTGTTGTTTTGAGTTCCTCCAAGAAGTGGTTTCCCCTGGTTCATTTAGATAACTGAATGAGGACTGAAGAGGCAGGATTATGCAACATTTCAAAGGGCAAAGACCTGTGAAGCCGAATCTTCTCACCAGCTCTTATCTTGTGACCTTTGAAGGGATGGCTGACAGCTACACTGTAGACCCCTATAAGTTCAAATTAATTCATTTGCAGTGGGGTCATAATAATGTCAGAGCTTAGTGGTCACCGGAGGTGTCGTTCTGTGTTTCATCTGTGCTTCTGATCCGAATTCTTCTTCCATCCACAAACCAGTTCAGACACATTTTATTCCTTTGTTTTGTTGAATAGTTTCAAAGAGGCCTGAAAGAGCTAAAAATGAAGATTTGATACTTTCCTAAAAGCAACACATCTGATATTGTTTCACTGGAATTCAAACATTCCTCAGCTTTCACACGGGCTACAGAAAGCAATGCTCATTTTTCAAGTTGAAGACACAGCATAACATAACAGGGGAGTGTGTGTTCACACTGTGGACTGCATGTACATATATTTCCTTGGTGCCATGCTTGACTGCCCTTGCATGTTGTTTTGACAGTTAGAGGCAAGGACGTGACATGACGAAGGGAACTGACGACAGGGGCATAAAATCCCCACCGTCACATGTCTGCTCAGCCACTCCGTGAACTTATCATCTCAACTCAGATCTTTTCATGACACAGGTGTTCCTGTTGCAGTTTTCTGCAGCAGCCCTCTGCCCCCTGAGTTCAGCAGGGAGTGGACAGACGATCCAGACCGTTATTTGGCGCTCGTGGCCAACGCAGGGGTGATGCTGGTTGATACGGCGTCGCCGATGGTGGATTTCTGGGTTAAAAGGGCCTCAATCTCCTCCTCATCGTTGAGCGTGTTCGTCCCATACAGCTCCTGCCACCAAGCTCGATACTGAGGGGAGCAGAATCAGGTTTTTATCCTCGGTGCTGACCGAGACAACATAAGCAAAGCCTATCTGCTGGGCACATGCTTAAAACAACACCTCACTGCTGCACTGATCTTTGAATTAGCCTCCATGATTGTCCGATATAGATCACTGCACAGGTTCCTCATCAAACACTGTTATTAAAATGAATTCAAGAGTACATGCTTGCATGAATAAAGCAAAAAGTTTTCATATCCACAGACACTATGCATGAATTACAATCATAATTAAAAATGTAATAATCCATGGTTATTTTCATGACTCATCGTTTTCTGTTGTGTAACATTTGAGACTTTGTGCAGACCTGCATTAGTGAACTCATAAATTATTGGGCTAACATTTACCATTCGTGAATACTGTGCCGTACATATTTTATATTTAACATATGTTCATAATTTGAGACACCGCATCGTACAGTTGTGTTTGCATACATTAATGCAGCAGTTTAATAGCAGCATTCACCTCAATATTCATTATCATGATTTTTCTGGGGTCGTCTCTGTCCCTTTGGTCAGCCTGTGATCTGAGCTAAAGCTGAAGTGAGATTTGAGTCCTGCCTGTTTTGGCGACACTTGCAGTAAACAGCAGCATAAAAAGGCTGAAAAAGGCTAGTTAGATTATAGATGAAAAAAGTTCTCGAGTGTCCGATCTGCTCCTATTCACAAGACATTTACAATCAGCAACATTCAAGTGTGATGCAGTTAAATCCTTACATTTCTGGACCACGACACAATTTGTGTGGGTTTGCATCTATGCAGCCCACCAACTTTCAGCTTTAATTCTCGGGCTTTAACACACATATCACATTAGCTGTTCGGGACTTATGCAGTCTCCCATTTTCAGAGGCTCAAAAGTAATTGGACACGAGCATAATTATAAATGTAAGGCTTGTTTTTAATCCTTTGCAGCCACAGTCTCCCAGAACTCATGAACATCAGCAAATGCTGTTTCCTGCCCTGAGATGCTCTTCGAGGCCTTCGCTGCAGCACTTCCAGCTGCTGCTTGTCTGTGGGTCTCTGTTGGGGTCACATCAGGTGACTGACTTGGCCACTGAGGACTACCCCACTGCTTTGCCTTGAGAAGCTCTTGGGTTGTTTCTGCAGTGCGTGTTGAGTCATTATGTATTTGAACTCTGTCAGCAGGTTTCAGTGGAGGCCATACAGTACATGCCCATGCATGGCTCATTTTTGGTTTTGAGCCTGGTGATGGCCTCCCTCTCTTGCATTGACAGCTCTGTGGATCTCATGATGCTTCAGCTGCACTGGTGGTTAAATTTAAAATGCACTATTTTGTAGGAAACACTAGAAATGTGTGTCACTGTCCAAATAGCTGTACGGCTTTAAAACCGAACACCTGCACAGAGACCCAGGTGACATGAGGGGGTCTACACGATTAACCACAGAGCAACAGAAATGTATTTTGGCTTCAAGTCCTGTTCATAAACTAGCAGCAGTTTTCAAAATCATTCCTTTCACAGCCAGAGTAAAGATCTGAGAGCTGTCGTGATGCACCTTCTGGGTCTTAGTGGGGAAACAAGCAGCAGTGTTCTGAATAAGCTGCAGCTGTCAGACAGACCAGTAAACAGCCACGGGTGGGGCGGCTGTAACTCAGGAGCTAGAGCTGGTTGGGGGTGCGACCCTGGCTGCTCCAGTTTGCACACCTTGGGAAATAAACTCAGATCGCTGCTCTCCGATGTGTTCATCCGAGCGTGTGAATGAACGTAGGTGTGGAAAATAGTGCTTGTATGAATGGCTGAATGAGGCATGCCGTAAATATAAGGACCAGTCCTGCAGGTGAGAGCAGACTGACTTCTTAGTGTGGCTGAAAAAGATTCAGGTCTGACTCCGGATGGGTCCCAGAAGTCATTTAAAATGAGCAGCAGCTCTTTTTCTGACAAGATGACAAAGATGAACCATAACCTGGAACAGAGCTCAAGTATCAGCAGCATCAGGAGCAGCGGTAGCAGCGGGGCCACTGACAAATCATCATGAGTGCAGGCAGTCTGTGCTCTTTATGCACACTTTCCACAAGTCTGCCTTTCTGCTCAAGAGAATTACCCACAGTTCTTAGCGCTTTGACTTAAAGGGTTTCTGGGAAATCAGAGGAAAAACAGCAAGCACAGGAGGAGGAGCCTCCTAAAAGGTTTGAGAAGGCTGCGTGATATTTATTACACCCCTGATTCATCAGTCACACTTTTGTGTTTGCCTAATCATCATGTTTGATCAAAAAAAAAATAGAATTATTATGAGAATTTGTTCTAAGTCAATTTATGGATAAATTAAGAATGTAATAGCTGATTATTAGATAATGATCCGTTCATTCCCACTAAGGCTGCTCACACTGCACATCTTGTCCGTTATTAGAACAAGAATACTGTGATGATATACTGAGACCATACCTGAACTCATCTAGCCCAACAGTCTTCAGCTGTCCCAACACAACAGAAAATTATTTTTTTAATGAATAATCAAACATGAAGGTAATAATAATGACTCACTTCTGCTAGTTCTGTGTTTTCAAACTCCTCCAGCTGCCGCAGGAAGCCCAGGTTAGGGCCAGCACACGGCCTCACTGACCGAACCGCTGCCAGGGACTGCACCCATCCACGGCCCGTCACCGTCATGATGTAGGCCACCACCAGAGTCACGCTACGGGACACTCCTGCCATACTGAGAGCACAGGCCTTCACAGCTCAAAGCTAGATAATCCTCTCATATTCAGATTCTCTGCTTTACTGTACAAAGAAGTGAAACCCCTTCTCTCCCAAAGCTGTGGTTAAATGCCTGATTTTGCATGATTGATATGAGAAAAGATGAAAGGTGATGAAATGCGCGATGAAAGCTTTAACCAAACGTTTTGGCACACGGCTTCTTTTTTTGGTGCTAGTGATGTGGTTGAAAATGAGAACGGGGTCGACAGAATACGAGGACCTCCAGGCTGTGATCACACTGAGGCAAATTCTCACGATTGTGAACAAAAATCGACTCAGTCGTGATGGTTAAAGCTCTTTGCAGCATCTCCACAGCATTCATCACAATGCAGTGTATTTGGATTTAGGAAATTGTATTACATTTTTAGGCGCTTTTGCCCCCAAAAGAATCCAGGATTGTTAAAGGTTTCAAGGTAAAGTTTGAGTACACATGAAAGAAACAGACTGAGAATTTCCACTCACCAGTGAACGAGGCAGCCTTCTCCTTTGAGTCGGGATTCGTGGATGAACACGATGCTGTCTTTGAAGTACTGAATCCTGGTGAAATAAATCACATTCAGACCTCCTTATGGAAATCTCAGCTTTTTGCTGTTGCTCATGGCTACAAAGTTTGATTTGCAGAAATGATGTGTTTGATTCTTTAATAATGAATGTGAGTGAGTGAATGAGCGTCTGAAACCTGAACCTGTGCTCAAAGGAAATCAGAAAGTTAATGTTACACAGACTTTTTGCAACTAAGAGATTTATAGAAATATGGCAAAGAGCTTTTAAATATTTTTGGACCTCATGCATATGTTAATTTATTTCAGTACTCACAGGTTTTGCTTAGAGTGGTCAGCAGCAGAGATACAAAGGTATGTCATGCCCTGCAGGAGAGGTGGGAGCAGCTTTATTTAATTCAGTTCATATTACAGTAAGAAAAACTAACATGATAAGAAAAGTAGAGTGCAGGGGTCATTTGTTCGAATACTGAAACTAAACACACTTCCTTTTTTTCACTTCCTGTGGGACAGCCCCTGAAACCTTGTCCCTCTGGCCCTGCCCGTGGCAGGTCACGACATAACGATGTTTGCCTGTGTTTGTCTCTGTGTGTGTATGTATGTGCTGTGTTGTGCACCTGGCAGCTGATTGTACAGGCAGTGGACAGAAACCACCTCGTCCCGGTATGACTGCACGGCTGCAAAAACCCCTGAGCCCTCTGGGACAGACCAAGCCCTGGAAGTGCTCCAGACAGGTGAAATTGCACGCACAGGCCACACACAACAGCAGACACGTGTATAAATACTAAAATAGTGCACATTTAAAAAATATATATATATTTGGGGCTTAGATTTTCTTCCAAAAACATTTTATTTTGCAGTCTGATGATCAGAACCATGCACTGTACAGTGAACGGCACCTTCAGAGACGTGGCCAGATGTAAATGTTTTGACCACATCACTTAGAAACTTCATGGTTGCAAATTCTACCTTCCTCTCTCAGGAACCATCATGCTGTCTTCCAAGAAATCAATCAGTCAGCGGTTTGACTGTTAGGTATGCAAATAAGCCGTCCCATCTGGCCACTTGGTCTAAAGCAGACCTGAGTCATCATTTTGCCACAAAACTCAAAAAGCTGCGTCACACACAAATGCGAGATTTGGGATTAAAAAAAAAACCAAACCAAACAAAATAGCTGAATAACTGTCACCACAGTTCAGAAGGAGCCCGTAGGCCCGGGTTTGATGTCAGACCCAAAACCTTTGTAAAAGTTTTGGTGGTTGACCAGTTTGGGTAGTGATACTGTAATACGAGTTGCTGTTTCTCTTCACTGTTCAATGAAACATGCTAACATGGACGGAGAAAGTGTAGAGAAATCTCTGAGCACTTTTCATGTTCGCTTTCAACAAGAAAAGATGAAAGTTGTGAAAGCGGACACTGAAGCCGAGTCAAGGTTTTCAAGAGACGAGTCCCAGTGTGAGGACGGCGGGAGGACAGAACGTATTCAGCGGGCTCAGAGGACGTCAACAAACTCAAAGTCCAACCTGTAAATTATTATGGCTTCATATACATCGACAGCCTGCCGTAACACGTACCCAGCATACTTACATCTCACTACATATTTTCTACTTTCAGCCTATCAGCTCCTCACATTCACTCGCACGCACAACAAGAGCAGCTTCCTTGCTGTTTCATACCCAAATGGCCACATCTAAATGCAGCACTGAAAAGCCAGAAACCTTTTTTTTTTTTTTAACCAAGTTCCACTTTCAAGACTTTCTGGACTTCAAGCTGCTGAGCTAAAAGCATCTCGTGTGAAAAATGCTGTGTAACATCCACTAACCTGGCTTCCATCTGCCTCACAGCTGCATCAACTGAAAACAGAATTCAGATTTTCATACATGTACTGGAAGCCCGCACGACATCGAGGCCCCGCAGTCAGTTTGAAGAGTGCTTTTTTGGTGAGACCTGGTGACTTTTCACGTCTTATGACTGAATCTTTTTTTTTTAAAGGCATCTGACTTTCACACTAACTTAAGTGTTTCAGTGGCCTTTGATGAAGAGCTGATGTTTGTGTCCAGAATATGCATCTTCTCTTTTAAATC
>VOQJ01014649.1:22239-36826 GCA_015052665.1 Apistogramma diplotaenia
GGTGTGGGGGAGTGTGTGTGTGTGTGTGTGTGTGTGTGTGTGTGGCACAGAGAGAGACAGGCAGGGGAGTGGAGGCGTTTACAAAAATCTGCCTGCCTGCCTCAGAGAACTAGGTCTGAACAGCTCATCGGGACCAAAGACTCCAACCCATTGATAAACAAACACCTCACACATTTAAAACCATGATGATACATTAAAAATACACCTTGAGCAGAGCTGCGAGAGTGTGTGCCTGTGGGAGGTGGGGGGGGGGGGGGGGCTGGGTTTCATGATAAAATGGTCCTTTTAACAAGAAGAAGAGGAGTCTTTCGGGTTTATGGGAAGTCTACGAATTAAGCCGCAGCGGATAATCATCACTTTGTCAGCAGCAGTTTTAGGGCTGCAATAACATTTTACTTTATAGGTTCACTGAATAATTAGTTTGTCTATTAATACTTTTTCTTGTGAAACAGTTGAAACCCCAAACTTTCTCAATTACAGTTATACAACAGAGAAAATCGTCACATTTGAGAAGCTGAAACCGTAAGACCTTCGTGCCTTCAGCCGCAGGCTTTTGTAGCCACGCTCTGTCTCTGTGGTCGGCAGTGTTGATGTGTTGGCCCACCACTTTGGTCAACAGAATAAAATCTCAACAATTATTTGCTCTCAAATCCTACACAGATCCCCAGAGGCTGAAACCTGTACTGCTACCACAAGGCTGATGATTGTGGAAATATCTGAGTAATAACTATTGGTTGAACTGTTGAGAAATCAGCTAAAAGACTCAGGGTCCTTTAAGGGTAGTTTCCGATAACTCAGCTCGGCGTCTAATGAGGGGTCCTGAACAAGTGTTCATAGTTCCCAGTCAATCCATCCCTTGACTTTACCTTGAAGTTGACATTTGACAGATATCTGATTACACAACCCGTGAAATTGTGTGAAATACTCGAGCTCGCTCAAGGATTGGTGCAGACCTTTATTACACAAACAACAGAGGAAAGGTGGCAGGAAATGAAGGGGGGAGAGAAGTTGCCGTGAAGGGGGTCATTTCAAAGGGCTGTAACCCTTCAGATGTCTCACAGGAATGAGCCATCCTGAGGTCGTACTGATCCAACACACTCGTCTTACATACACAACCAGAAGTGTAATGCCAATGCTTTATGGTGATTTTTTAAAAAAATTTGTTTTCATCAAAAAATTTTTAAAAAGAATGTGTCCTATGAATAATATATAAAAATGTACTCTGAATAAATATTTAGTTACGGGGCAGTCCTTTTAAAGAAAATCCTCTTGAACCCTACAACAAACCAGACGGGACAGTGATGAAGCTTTTGGAGGATATTTTGGGATCTTCCAAATAAAGTGTTGCTGTAATTTTTGTGATTGGATTGTATATGTCCACTATGATAAACCGTTTCAAATATACGATGATTCACAAGGTCCACAATTGATTGGTGTTGAAACAATCGATATAGTTCGATTTTTAGGGTTTCAGTTGTAGTAAGATTCAAGATTCAAGATTCAAACAACTTTATTCATCCCCGAGGGGCAATTGAGGGCAAGCAGAGCATCAGGGGCATCAATGACAGAAAATTAAGGGAAAAAAATAAATAAATAAAAATAATTTAAAAATAGAAAGTAAATAGTAAATAAATGAGTATTTACAGATATAACTATAAAGAGACTGATTATTTACAGATATAAAGTGATTTAGTATTTATCAATATAAATAACAGTATAATACATAATACAATAACAGTAAAATACCTTTCTGTGAGTATGAGCCACTTTACGGCATCCAATCAACCCAACCGGCTGCTTCTTATACTCATGTGGAAGTTTCTGTTGTGGTTTAGCAACACATTTAAACTGAGAGCGTTTTCCTGTTGTAAAACCAATTAGCATGTGCTAGCATAATGCTAACGATTATGCACAAAATCCACTTCAGAGTAAAAATAATAATAATTTGATAAAAGTATTTTATTAAAATTACATTGAAATTACATTTTTTTTGTTTTTAGAAGCAAGTATAAAAATTTATTTTAGCTACATACCTCTATTTGCTTTTTTAAAATTTAGGATTATCTCATGAGCGCCCCCTGCTGCACCCCAGTTCAACAGCAGCTAATTCCAGCAGAACTGATGTCAAGCTGTTAAGTGCATCTAAACCAAACTTTGCTGCTACAAATTTCCAGTTCTTTGACATCTTATTTTGGGTGGAGTATCACAGTTTCTCTATGTCCATGACATGTAGCTGCAATTATATTTTCTTTATAATTTACAAAGCTTCAGTCCTGACATGGACCTGAAAACATGAGACACTCAGACACACACTGGGTCTCCATGGGTTAATTACCACAACACCTCAGAAACATTCCTTTAATGGCCTCCTTTTCACATTTGGGCTGTGGAATATGCAAACTTGATACCACCCTCATAATGAAATAGTGTATTTTACGTTGATGGCACGTGATGTGTGTATGTACTTTGTTACAACTCTAGACTCTATATAGGATAAACACAGATTCCAAATCTACAAAGTGAAGCCAATGAGGAAATTTTTTAAACCTGTATTCTTTATCATGTCCAGCAGGGGGCAGCTCCTCCAGTTTCTGGCCCTCAGCTCCCCAGTAAGATAAATCTCTTGCTTATCACATCCAGTCTCAAAACACTGAGCTTAAAGCCAAAACAGGGCTTCACTAACCAGTGGGTGACATCACTGTGGCTGTATCCATCTTTTATATACAGTCTGTGACTCCACCTTAGTCCTAAACAGCCAGCAGAAACCAGTGGCATGGCTGATGTACTCAGCTGATCTCCATTTAAAGTGATAACATGCTGATCCATTAGATCATGTTAAATGAACCGAGCTCATAGGTGGCCTTTTGAGCCTGTTAATAGATGCCATGGTTTCAGAGCTGGAGCCTGCACACAAACTGCTAGGTTTGGTAATGCATCTACTTTTCTTAACCAGCGAACCTGTAATGTCAGAGTTTCGTGGATTCGTCTGATCCCGGACTGACAGAATTCAGTTTTACACGCAGGTTGTGATTTTGGATTCGCCTTCGTACTTTCGCCTGAAAATGTTATCGGAATGAAGTGAAAGTGCCGCACTGATTCCAGCTGACACCCGGGACTTGCTTTAAAAACAAACACGCAGTGCACGAAGGGACTTCAGTCCGAGAGTGACGGCAGACTTTGACCACCTGACGCAAAACTCACTGCTGTCTGTGCGCAGCTCCGATTAATGGCGCTGTCTCTGCTCGGAGGACGCGGCTTTAAGTGCGCGAGTGGCGTTTGGAGAGCCATGGCGGCGACGCAGTCGTACTGGTACCTGTTCTTACTGTTTTCATACTGTGTTAACTGTGAAATTACACGCAAGATTCCTCACGCACCCGCAGTTAATGGAGTGAATCTGCACTACGAGCAGAGCTGCAGAGACCGAGCAGGAAATGCAGCTGTGCGTCTGGTTTTCTTGCAGTCGTAGTTTTTCCCTCGAGGTTTCTGATTGCAGTCCACTAGATGGTGGAAGAGGTTCACTGCACTGCTGGAAATACCAGCTGTAGGTATGAACCAAGTTATGTATATCATGCAGTACCTTTAACCTTAAGCCAGCTTGTTTCAGAGCCTCTGTTTAATGCGGGAATCCGATTTTGACGTCTTTATTAGTGCTTATCTCAGCCATGCTCTTTCCTTTACCCAGATATTCTAACATGTTTGATTATGTGTGCAAAAAGGAGGGCAAAGAATTCTCTACCGTCCTCACAAACCAAACTTTCTTTGTTTCACTAGAAAAACTTAAGGGATGTTTGAGTGAATTATGTTTAATATCTTTTAAACATCAAAATACTGATGTACTTGTGAGTAATAATAATCTTTTTGATTAATAATATAATAATAACGAAAGCATTACAGGCTTTTTTGTTTTGGGGCTGTTGGCTTATTTCCTTCTTTATATTTCCATGCCTCTCTTTCAAACTAAAGCTAAACAAGGATCATCTTTGTAGATGGATAATACTTTATTATCGTGAAAGGAGAAGCACTTCCAACATTTCATATCCTTAAATGATGATGAGATTATTTTAAATATCAGATATTTGAAACATATTCAAAACACAGAGACCAGGAATACAAGTGCACACAGACGCTGTCACTGAGGATGAAGGTGAGCGAAGGCTCCAGTTTTCAAACCAGCTTTTTTAGGCCCCATGAAACACAAGAGTCCTCCGTTCCCATCACTGCCACAGTCTCCCTGTGTGCTTCCCTGCAGCTCCTCAGTGGCCTCAGGCAGGCAGCCTGTTAATGGAGTGGATCTGTACTACGAGCAGACAGGCAGAGGAGAGCATGCCGTGCTGTTGCTTCCTGGTGCTCTGGGTAAATACAAGCACACACCTTTTAATTTAGAAAAACAAATGCAATATGTGAAAATCTTTTGCTATAATCTAAATATCTCTCTTATAAGAAAAACACATTCCTCAGTGCACAGTTCAGTTTGACTGAGTCCTTTAATGTTGTAAAACAAACTGCTGTATTTTTTCTACAACAGGAAGCACAAAGACAGATTTTGGTCCTCAGCTTAAATCTTTGAACAAGGAGCGCTTCACTGTAGTTGGCTGGGACCCCCGTGGTTATGGACAGTCCCGTCCCCCAGACAGAGACTTCCCCCCTGACGTCTTTGAGAGGGATGCAAAGGATGCAGTGGATCTAATGAAGGTCTGCTGATAAACTGGAGGTGAAAATAATTACAAATGTGAACTGTGCAGCTGCACAGCTGTGGAGGAAAGGAGCATGTGGGATCTAACGGCACGCTCACTTAAGCATTTAGCAAAAAGAAAAAGGTCCAGAATTCATAAAATTTAAGTTGCGTAATGTTAAACCAGCTAAATTACAACACAGTCTAATATCTGGTATCTGAATAAATGAAAATGCACTCGAGGAACTGAAAATAAGGGACGGTGTTGCTTTTGAAGCACAATTTTTAATTTAATATATCAGCAAATACCTGCTCTATTCACTGCTTCATCTTTGGATCAGAGGTTAGTCAGACCTGATACTGAGACGTGTTATTTTCATACACCAATATTAAAATTCCAGGTTTATGAAGCCATATCATCTTTTCAGCCTTCAGTTTTGTACACGATATGAGTTGTCTTTGTCAGAAAAGAAACAATCCCCCTTCTTCCAGTACTTCTACAGTATTTTGCAAGCCAAGCAAGTTGCTTGTTAACAATCATCAAAACTCTCATGTAAATGTAGGTTTCAAAATCACTGGCAACCTATGAATTACAAATATGTGAAACTAGATGGTTAAAAGCACCACTATGACTGTTATTGGCAGATCTTACTTACCTCCCTTTATTCTTACTGCACATTAAAATCAAAAGGACCGTGTGTGTATATTTAAACCACAGGGAACTTGATTTTTCCACTCGCAGAAATTGCATTTATAGAACAGTAGGTTGAGTTACTGTTTCAAACTATTTGCCATGTCTTTGGCAGGCACTGGGCTTTGGCAAGTTCTCCCTGCTTGGGTGGAGCGACGGAGGAATCACCGCTCTGGTTGCGGCTGCGAGGAACCCCGACCTGATCAACAAGATGGTCGTGTGGGGAGCCAATGCTTTTGTTTCCCAGCAGGACTCCAAGCTTTATGATGGTGCTTCGCTTTTCATTGTCAAGTGGCAAATTATCGAAGTCATAAATTGGCTTTCGCTTAAGTCTTGTGTGTTTGTGTGTGCGCGGTTGTTTTGTGGGAACACACAGGAGTGCGCGATGTCTCCACATGGAGTGCGAGGATGAGGCAGCCCATGGAGGAGGTGTATGGGGCGCAAGTCTTTGCTAAACTGTGGGAGGCCTGGGTGGATGGAATCGCACAGTTCGCCCACAGACCAGAAGGTGACGACTCCCTGCTGCTGCGGGCAGAGTGTAGAATCTGAAAAGATACTTGATAATTGTGTCTTTTACTAACACAGAAAATCAGAGTATTTCCTTTGTGTTCTCTAGGAAGCATCTGTAGGGAGCTTCTGCCCCTGATCAACTGTCCAACCCTCATCATCCACGGAGAGAAGGACTCCATGGTGCCCAGCTTCCACCCTCAGTACCTCCTCAAACACATCAAAGGTTCACGGTGAGAATGTACAGCAATATTACAGAGACCTTAAAATGAATTTCACTTTTCAATACAAGCTGAATGGAGATTTTGTCCCAAAATCTAGATTGCATCTAATGGCAGAGGGAAAACACAACCTCCACCTGAAGTATGCTGATGAATTCAACAAACTGGTAGAAGATTTTCTACAAGAGTGAAGCCACTGCTGGATCCTTTCACCATGGAGAACAAGGATCAATATTACTTTAAAATAAAGTCTATAATTTGAATGGTAATGTTGTTGTTTTTTTTACTTTTTCATGAAGAAATCTTGAATTAGAATTTTAAATGGTAAATGGACCAGTTCTTATATAGTGCTACTCAAAGTGTTTTTACAGCATGTCTCATGCACACAAGCACTTCTTTCTATGCTTGAGTGTTTTCTGTCTAACATTCACACGCCAATGAACACACTGGAGAGCAACTCAGGGTTCAGCATCTTGCCCATCTTGGGCATGCTGACTGGAACAGCCAGGGATGGAACCACCAACCTTCCAGTCAGTAGATGACCTGCTCTGCCTTAGATTATAGTTATAAGTTATTTTGCCCCAGATACAATCAGCTCTTCATAAAGGGTTTTTACTCTAAGCTGTAAGTTTTACAAATGGTTAAGGAATTGTTTACTGCTGCTTCAAAGTGTAAATGTATTTGTAACAAACTCTGGATGGCATCCAGCTACAGACCTGTGAAAAATCTGACTAGATGCTCTGAAGCAAAATGAATTAAAAATCTATTACCGGCTAAGCAAAGGTTTATAACATTTTTTTTAGCAGCAATATCATGTGTTTTAATGACATGGAAAGCCCAAGCAGCACATCCAGTGGTAAAACCCAACAGACTCCAGTGATAAAATCCTGGTGTCGAAAGCCCAACATGGCTGCTGCCAAAGTGCTAGCTGTGAGGTTTAGGAGGACCTCATGGGGATTTTCTTGTACAGTCCATGGCAAAGTCCAAATAGCCTGCTGCATAGAGCACAATATTTCATAGCAATGAAAATTCATATAATAGCCTCTGGTTTAAATAATAAATATTTTCGAGGGTTCCACTGTAAGAAAGTGGCATTAAAATATTTATATACTGATTCACATTAAACGGCGGGTCAAGTGTGGCTTCGAGATCAGTTGTGCTGATGCCTCCCTCTCAGACATCTATGATCGATTGCTTTGGGCTGCCTTTTTCTTTGACCCGGAAGCTTCCGGCGCTGTTTACAGTTAGCTAACACGAGTTTCAAATGTTCGCGTCCAGGAAAGAGTGAAACAAGATGAGCCAAATGCAGAACGGAGCGGACTTTGAGGGTATTTCCGTTCACAATTTTTCGGAAAAGATTCTGGAGCAGGTTGTACACTTCCATGTGATGAAGCTGAGCGGCGGGTTTTTCCTGTGGGTCGGTTCGGCGCCGGTTCTGTCCAACCTCGCGGTGTCCATGAGCAGCAGATACGTGAGTACAGCTGGGGCTGCATGTGTCGCTTCATAACGGCGAACTGTTGTTCTCTTGTCTAGAAAGTATGTTGGTGTTTCGGGTGTAAGAATGAAAAACTAGCATGAGATTTAATAGGTTTATGAACCACCGAGCCTTTTCCCACAACTGTTTGTTTGCGCTTATCCCATTTTATCTGGAGGTGTGTAGCTATTGGCTGTGGCTCAGGAGGTAGAGCAGGTCCTCATCTGCCATAATAATATGAAGTGGTGGAGTTTTTTTTATCCATCTTGTCCACTCCTTCCATTCAGGACTGCAGATGGGTTTTATAGCCAGAGTTGTGTTTGTGAGAGGACTGCTTTAGGGATATCCATTCTGCCAGGACTACAAAAAATGCATTAAAGAGAGAATTCTTATCAGTCTGTAGCCTCACAGGGATTAGTTGTATACACAGTGATCTCATCATTTGAAACTTTGGTCATAGTGTATACACTATTTTACAGTATATACTACGTATAGAGAGAAAATATGGAAAAGCATTAAAGGTCTCATTTAAAATCTACAACAGAGAATTAAAAGCATTAAATGCAGGGTATCAATTACATACAACTCAATTTAGAGTCTTTAGAAGATTTAAAATTATGGAAGTCTATTGCCCTACCTTTGAAAAAATGACCTGTGCCTGTAAACACACATCAATTACTCTAAAATGTTATTTTGGAAGGGAAGCTAACAGCTTGTGTACTTTTGTCTCCAGGATTCAATGCCATTATCTACATTAGTGATGGGGGACCCATCCAACACAGCTCCCAGTTCTTTGGCACAGAGATTAGGTAATACAACACCACTTAACCATAATTATGTGTCATATGTGTCCACAGCACCTGCCACAGGGTTTTGCTACAACAAATCTATAGAATGCTGTTTTAAGTTGTCTTGTGCTTATATGGATTTTCATTTTATTTTAGGAATGTACCATCGACGTCATTTTGAGCAGACAGCCACTTTCCTGTCAGTGCTTTTGCTGCTTTGTTTAACAGCCACTGGCACCCTTTCAGTTTAATGAATTCTGAAGGTCAGCAGGGAGATTTGAAACTTGAGTAGAGTCATGGTGTATTCAGAGTGTGTGCTATTGCAATAGTTTGTAGAACTGTGAAATGACAGGTTTGAGAATAAAGTTATGCTGATATTGCTGTTAATTACAGAAGCAGAGGCCGTTTCAAATTTCCACAAGTTAATAGTCAGACTACATCATGTAGGCTTTGAGAAATTAGTGCGATCTCTGGTTTGCTGTGGAGATTTAAAAAACAAAAACATACATTTGAGATGCTCCAAAACCCAGCAGCCAAGAGCAGCCATTCATCTTGGTTTGGTGACACTGACCGGCCCAATCCCAGCGGCCCTTGTGAAGAGATTTCCATACAGAAAGACACTGGTAGCAGTCAGAGGCTATGAAATATGTATGTATATGTACCTCAGCAGCCTGCAGCAGGTGAAATAAGCATTAGCAATGCAAAGTGAGTTGGAGCTATTTCAACTTTGAGGTGAGTGATTAAAGGAACAAAGGAGCGCTGATTGGTGGCTAACAGGTTACCTACACAACAAGAAGCCGGTGTGTTGTACTATCTGTTTCTGTGAATGTGCAAAGTGATGTAAATGTTGTTATCAGAGACTCTGTGTGGACATCTGAGCTCCTGCCAGTGTTTTCCATGACTGGGTGAACTTGTCGATGGAGACCATGCACCCTTCAGGCCAAGCTAAAAGCCTGTAACGGGAATAAGGACTCATCCGTGGTGTCTTTATCACATAAGGTTACCTTGACAACCGACTGGGGTAATTCCCATGCTTCCAAGCACATCTTTGCTTTTGCCTAGATCTTTAGGCATCTCCAGCAAACCCCGCTGTTTAACGACACAGTGCTGGTTATTAATTAAAAACACCAGATGCCCTTCTCGACCCGTGTTTCCACCCGGGGTCAAACCATTTGTTAGGTGACTGTGTAAACCACCACACTACATTATGCTCATTAGGCATGACTTTGTCAGTGATGGTCAGCCGCTAGTAGTGATACAGGATTTTAAAGACAATTCTGAATGTGATATTTGGTGGTTTATAAAGCAGATACGATAAACATAAACTGATTTCCCAGTTATTTATTTCCTTACTTAACCCCCACTTCACATAGCCGCTGCTTATTTCACCAGTCGTCGGTTGAAGTCATTGAATGTGAGTCTCTGGTCGCCATGTCGCTGCAGGTGTGGATGGACCCTCACAGGTAGAGTCTGCAGGAATGTTGAACTGTGAAGAAAGAGCTCAAGCTGTGTTATAGATCCTGCATCCACGAGTCTGCACGGGGCCACTTCGGTCCGAGTGACATTCATTTCATCATCAGACAGCGAACACAAGACTCACCCACAGACACTTTACATTACAATGCACCAGCTGAACATGTGCACTTCAGGGAAACTGGCAGGAATGAATACTTGGCCTCAGTGTGTTCATGTCGGTCACAGTGTAATTGCTGCTGAAGCCCTCGTGGACTTTGCAGGCATGTGCCTCAAAGTCTGAGTCTGTAGAAATTCGAATTGGGCCTCTGATGACCTTAATTCAATCTGACCAAATCATTTTGTGTATTTTCTAAACTAAAAGTTCCTTAACTGTACGTTTCTCTCCGTTGTCCAGCAAAGAAGACCAAGAAACAAGTGTTCATCAGTTACAGTATTCCAGTGACAGATTCCAGCCTCAGTCTGTTGGTGGAGAACCGGATCAAAAAGGAGCTGGAGCTGCACCCGGAGCATTTTTGAACTTGTGTGACCCTCTGTAGGAAGACGAGCAGCAGTACTGTTATACAGGAAACACACTCCAGGACAAACGGCCACATCAAGTGTTCTTTTATTGACATAATAAATTAAGTAGTTTATTATCAAAACATGTACCGTAGGCCTGGGGCTTTTTGTACAAATGCGTCATATTAAAAAAATAACACTTAGAAAACAGCATTAGTTTAATTTTTTTTTCTCTTTTCCACTTTTCTGAGTATTTTTATTTATTTTTTTCACTGTTGGAAAACATACAAACTACTAAACCATACAGGATGTCTAAAGTATGTGCTGTGTACTAAATATGATTTTAAAATTGGACGATGCTGGGTCCTGGTATATTTGCGCAAAAATGCTTTATGGGGATGGTTTTATCTAAACAATGTGCTTCACAGTCTATAAAAGTAAGGTTATGGTCCATATTTTATAAATGAGTGGCACATGTATACATACCTTACATTTTTATGCAGTCCTAAGGGATAGCTATATAATAAAGTGTATAAATGTACACTAATCACAACTAGGCCAGGTCTATGCAGACTACGCTGCTCTATTCTAATCTTCACACATCTCAAAAAACTGTAAAATATTGTGCTTTCTGTCGAAAGTTACACACCCTAGGAGCAGGATTACAATATTAGCACAGTACAGAGAACGAGGAGTGAGACTGGAAATATTTGCTAGTTAAGGAGGTATTTCAAGAAACAAACTTGCCCTTGGCAGCATGACAAAATAAATACTTGTTTTTTTTTCCCCTTTCATTACATTGTATCTTCTCTGTTGTGTTAACAGAACAGAGCAATAAAGCCATTAAAATGCCGAGGGGCATCATAAGACATACAGCAGTGCGCTGGCAGGTCACACTCATGTCCGTTCAGCTCTCAGATCATGCACACAGTCTCTGTAGGCTACACGTACGGTCTGCGACAGCGGCCTCCGGCTGTTCGTCACACAACAGCCATCATGCACCATCAGCAGTGATGCTGCTTTAAAAATCAGTGTCCACACTGACCTCTCAGCTGAGGATAAAGTGCCGCATTGGACTTCAAATAAGGAGACCACAAATGAAGAAGTACTGGTAGCGGTTCACAAAACAGCCCCCCAGCTTATTGTGTGATTTCCCAGCATTTACTGCGTCTTTTTTCTGAATTTAGGGTGGAATTTCTTGGTGGAACAAGAGTGGAAAATGTGGTAACAATGAGTTCTGTTTCTTTGAGGTATTTTAGAGGAAACGCCAAACTATATTTTCCCTCGTAATTACACATTTTAATACTGTGTAATTACAATATTAATTACTGGGTATGAGGTGTATTATAGAGTAGACTAACTGCCCCTTATTTCATTTTGCTCACACAGTATTATTAAGAGTGTGGGTTGAATGATAGAGTACCCCGTCCTCCTCTTCTGACACTAACTGCTTTGACATACTTGTTAAAAATAATTACAACCCATCCAGCCATCTGCTTATCCACTTCAGGGTCACAGAGGGGCTGGTGCCTATGCCATCTATACCAGGGCGAGGAGCACGCTACAGCCTAGACAGGTTACCAGTCCATCACAGAGCTGACACACAGACACAGAGTGACAACCGAACCCCATGCATGTCTTTGTACTGTGGGAGGAAACTAAGAGAAAACATGCAAACGTCACACACAGATTCAAACCCAGGACCTTCTTACTGCGAGGCGACGGTGCCAACCACCACACCACTGTGCCGCCGCTAATTGTTACCTCCTACTTTTACTGTACCTGTTGTTAAGTACTTTAGGGTACTGGAAATTACACTGTCAATTCAGAATGACTTGATAAATGCTGGGAAATTATGCAATAAGGCACAGGTTGTAATAACAAGTGCTACAGAAAAAAAAGCATTTGTGCCCTTTTCATGCAAAAAGACTGGTAGTGCCTTTAGCCAATCCCTGGATCTCCAATGTGTTGGCTGCAAATCACAAACACTTGATTGTGTCTCTGACATTTAGTGCAAAATAACCTACAAAGATTTCTAAGATGCAGTGAAATCCAGTTTCAACAAGTCAAAACTACAGACAGTAAACTCACAGAGCACACGTTATTGAAAGTTATTCTGCTGTACTTTGTCTCTCCACTTGCGTCTGCCCGTTCCCTCGACAGAGTGGACGGCGGCTCGAGAAAATCACTAACACCACTGAAGACGTTCGTATTATTTAACTCACTTCAGTACAATATATTTTTGGCAACTCCTGAAGGAATCATAGTCACTACAAATGATACAAATTTACTATCTTCATCTGAAACCTCAACGTAAAAAGAGTTCATCCGAACAATTATGTTCCCTTAAGGTACAAGTTCAGTCACCATTCGGGCAGGTTAATGCTTGGAGCAGTTATTAGCACAGTAGAAGACTTGCAAAGATGCTCACACTCCGTTGGCTATGGCACGATTCCCAATCACCTCCCCACCAGTTGCAAGGGCGTATGAGGCAGGTACCGCTGCCAGAGCGGTGGCCGCTGCCACGGTAGCGCCTCCGGTGGCTGAGAGATGTAACGGTGTGTCATGAACACGGGAGTAGTCCCTGTCGTTCTTGGCGAGAAGGAGGTGCTGCTCTCCCGGATGGAGCAGGGTCTGACGGGTGAACGTCTCTCCGTCAGCCAGGCTCTCTGGCAGGGGCTGTCCTCGTGGCTCAGGCAGCAGCAGGAGGCAGATGATGCACAGCAGGGTGCAGCAGGCAAAGATCACGTGATGCAAGAAGTAGCCCTTCTGGTTGTGGAGCTCCATGATGGGTGCAGTGAGCATGCCAAAGCCAGCACTAGCCAGAACCAAGCCCAGTCCTCCACCCCTGCATAAAGAGAGGCCACAGCTGATTAAGAAGTACTCTTCACATTATTGTCTGAGATGATGATGGACTATTTAATGCCATTGTTTCTCACCTTGAACACGATATTTATATAGCACAGATCTCATTCACCCAATCAAACACACACACGTTCACACTGTGCTTTTTAGCTGTGCGTAAGCGCTTTCAAATGCTGCAGCATTGTATAAGTATCTTCCGAGGTTACTTCAGGACACAAACTGGAGGAGTCAGGGGCTGAACCCCCTGCTCCATCAGTTCATCTCATAAACACCTTCTGTTTGCAAGGTGGAGCAATCAGCAGAAATGGAAGTGATTGGAACACCTGAATTTAATTATGTGGATGGGCGAGTGAATACTTTTGGCAATAACACCTGCTTTTCCACAAGAACCTCGTTCCACCAACCCACGTTTGTACAGTGGAACCACTATAATCCATAATGCATTATCAATGGAGGCTGTGGCACACCTCTTTCTCTCCAACCACTGGTGAGGAAAACACTTTAGTCACATTTGCGTGACCCTTCACCGCCTGTCAGTCATAAATGCACCACAAGAGGGAGCCAATGTGCAACTTCAAAACTGTGCTCACAGTCATAATAAACAATATTTCCTAAAAAGCATTAAGCAAGCATGCTTCCATGAGATGTGTGCTGTGCTTATGACCGTGCAGACTCACCTGATGACAGTGGGAGTGATTTCAGCACAAAAGAAAATGCTGAGCGTGCTGACAGCATGAGAAGAGAACATCCCGATTATGGAGAAGGCCACGGAGAATTTCCTGTTAAGAGTGTCTCGTAAAACTGTCCAAGAGAGAGCAAACGCACATACTAATCAGGCCCAGCAATAAAAGTCAACAACAACAAATGCAGCACTATACAGGGGGTATGAATCACACTGTTTGTTGTGTGGTATATTGTAGATCTAGACACAAATCAGAGGAACAGCATATCATTTTAATAAATCGTTTTCAATTATAAATCTCCAAACAGCAAATGTACCTGTGTCATGGCGAAGGCTGTACTTCCCAATCACTGGATTCCATTAGTGAGCATTGGAGAGAGGGGAGCATGTCATTAGTAAGCATGAAGGGCAGCACAGTGCTGACTCAAAACAAGCAGAATAAAAGCCTTTGGGAGAACTCAGAACCGTTTACCCCTGAAAGCTGAAATGATGACAACACGCTGCAGATGTAGGTCAAACAGGAAGAATGAGGGGGAGCTCCTATTAGAATGAAGGCTGAACTGCAAAAGTGTTCAAGAATTTCAGCGAAATCTTTTGCAAAGTGTCTGATTTTTCCTGAACTTCCTCCAAAGCATCAACATGTGCGTTAGACTCCATTCCTACAAGACTGCTCAGAGAAGTCCTACCATTAATTAATGCTTCACTCTTCTTAA
>VOQJ01014654.1:0-23109 GCA_015052665.1 Apistogramma diplotaenia
ATCTATAGGTATTAAAGGCACAGCTCTGCAGTGGTTTGAGTCAGATTTATCTAATAGACTCCAGTTTGTTCATGTAAATGGGGAGTCTTCTTCACATTCCACAAGGTTCTGTGCTAGGACCAATTCTATTTACACTATACATGCTTCACTTACAGTATTGTAGAGTAGAGTACAATAGAGTAGAGCTTTATTGTGATTACATGTAACAAAATTTGCGTTTCACCGATCCATGAGAATACAATCAACAAACAAAGGACAGGAAGGCAGGTGTTGTGCGGCTGGTGCCGGTGCTGCCATTTCAGTTAGGTTTTAAAAAAATGACAGATGGACAGGATAACACTAATGAGACAAAGGAAGCAAAACGAAACGTAAGGCAAAAAGGACAAGGGACTGGCAACATAAAACTGGAAACAACTAGACAGAGACGGAAAGACAAACTTGACATACTGCACCAACAGCTAAGACCAGAGACATGACTGAGGGAAGCATGAAATCAATACGAGGACGACAATCACTAATAACAAGATAAGAACTAAGATGAATAAACAAAACCAAAACAACTTGGGGACATAACAGGAGGTCAAAAAGAACAAAACCCAAAAGAACTAAATGCAAAACACTGGCCACACGGCCAAAGACCATGACAGGCGACCCTGAACCATCCCTTAGTTATGCTGCAATAGGCCTCGGCTGCTGGGGGGGGGTTCCTGTTGGGTCATTTATTTTTATTCTGTTGAAACCCAACTCTGCCTTTAATCACGAGTTAATATTAATCTCTGCCGGTTTTCCTCGGCATGACTTTTGTCTTGTTTTTTTCCCCTCAGCCCCAACTGGTCATGACAGATGACCCCCCCTCCCTGAGCCTGGCTCTGCTGGAGGTTTCTTCCTGTTAAAAGGAAGTTCTTCCTTCCCACTGTTGCCAAGTGCTGCTCATAGGTGGTCATTTTCACTATGGTTTCTTTCTCTGTCGGGTCTTTATCTTACAATTAAAGCGCCTTGAGGTAACTGTTGTGATTTGCTGCTATATAAATAAAATTCAGTTAAATTCTTTTCCTTGGAAGGTACTGCTCCTTGTAGTTGTTGTTTCAGGGTTACATGGGTATTAGCATTCCAGTTCTTCCCTTTTCTCATCCCTTGTCCACTTATGTCATATCCACTTGTCATCAGTATGCCCTGGTTCCTCCATACCTGATGTAGACATTGTTAACGTCCGAGCTGGGATGGCTTCAGTTACATGCCTTTTGCTCATTTGCTCAACTTTTGCCAAAGGTTTGTGCCTGGGAACCTTTGCTGGATACAGGCCCTGGCCGAGATTCAAACTGGCCTATTGTTCCAAAAGACAGGTGTTCCAGTCACTTTCATGTCCACAGGTGTATAAAATTTCTGCAGACCTCCAAACTTCACGTGGCCTTCAAACTGGCTCAAGAACATGCATAGAGAGCTTCATGGAACAGGTTGCTGAGCAGCTGCATTCAAACCTTATGTCAACCAGTGCAATGCAAAGCATCTGCTGCAGTGCTGTAAAGCCTGGTGGAGGGGAGATGATCATCTGGTTTCAGGAGTTAGTTTCAGCCCTTTTGTCCCAGTGACATGTTCTCTTAATAACTGACTTCACCATGCATTTCTAATAGGAATATGTGGAAAACCTTAAATAGGCCACATGTACTGTCATGATTAACAATCTGGTTCTGGGTATATGAAGGGCCTAACCCAATCAGCATTTACTAAACTCTCACTCCTCATCAGACTTTCACATGACCTCAGATTGGTACCAGTCCATGTGTCCATTCTGCCCACTCTAATCATCAATCTGCAGCCTGGTTCACCAGCCGCTGGCACCTGTCAGGATGAAAGACATGGATTAGAGACATAGAGAGAGAACGTGAAAAGGTTGGGCACACAATACTAGCATCACGTGTCCCGTTGCTATGGAGGTCATATGTGTGTGGTTCTGAGTGTGTGTGACTCGTCTGTCAGGCCTAGCTGCAGGCACAATAGGATGATATCCAGATTTATTTGTGTGTGTGTGTGTGTGTGTGTGTGTGTGTGTGTGTGTTTCTCCAGTACTTGTGTGGCTTATGTGATTGTGCGTGAAGTGCAAGGAAGCTTGTGCTTCTTTGTGATGTTGTCTTGGAAAAGACTATCACCACACATCATTCTCACCCATGGAATCAAACCTCCTTATATGTGTGCGCACACACACACGCACACACACACACACACACACACACACACATACGGATCACTCATGCTTATCCCCTCCCCATGTCTAAAAATAGATCTTTTTCTCAATGATCTCTCTGCTTCCCAAAGCAGGCAGTCATGTGCACGGGGTTAACTACAGCCTCTCTTTCTCACCACCCCCACCTCCACCCTTATACACATGCACACACACCCTCAGATCCGTCCATTCAGGGTGCAGATGGCAGCCAATGTGTCTGAGACAAGAGACCTTGTGTGTTCAGACAGTTAACAGGGAATCGTCTCATTGACATGCAGGCAGCCCAGGACAGTAAGTCTCACCCTATAGTGAGCTTGGAGGTAGTTGGCTCACAATCTATGACAACCATGTCTCCAATACATCCTTACGTTCTATCACCTCTTTCTGCACAGATTATTCTCAGGCTTACAATTAGCACAACACAGTCTAATGTAACAGAATCTGTAGCAGTTGAGTTGTGCGTGTGGCAGGATGATGGTGTGCTAAGGGGCCATGAATATGCAAATTCTTGTTAATCTTGTTGGGCATTTGTTGTTATGGAGCACAGTATATTTGCTTCTCTATTCAGCAACTATAAGTTCAAAGTTCATGTAAAGTCAGTTAACTCCTTGGCCAGTCATCATGCGTGTAATCATCCAATCATTTTGTTACACGACTAAAATTACATTAAAGGTTAAATGAAGTTAAAATGGGATATCATTTCATACACATTTATTATTTAATGTTTACTATTAGATTTATTAAAAAGTCAATAAATTGCATTTAATTCAATGACATTTTCTTTAACAAAAGAACTTGAAAACAAATGGTTTCTCATGAAGGAAGCAATTTGTGGGAAAACTCAAGGGATTTGCAATTTTAGGGCTTTTAGTTGTATCAGGTCAGAGGCTGAGTTGGTCAGTATTATTGATCTTTGCCATAGAAATATAGAACTCAGCCAAAAGTCATCCTGTACCGGAGCTTTTTTTAAATGAATCCAGGAGAATGGGTGCAGTTGTCAGCTATAAGACACAGTTTTCAGGGTTGGCTGAGCTGGCAGGTGTTGTTAGAGAAATAAATGTGTCATTTATTTTGGTCTGCGCAACGGATTTATCCCAAACACGAAATAACGCGAGCATTTCCCTTTACATCGCATGTTTGCGGAGTTTTGTTCTGGTCAAAGCGTTTCATGTAGATTCAAGTTTGAAGTGACAGCACAGCCACAAAACAGCCACAGTTCCAAACAGCTCATGTCCTCATTAGGAGCTACAGCGAGTTAGTTAGTTAGTGCTGCAGGTAAAGAGGAGGTCACAGGGCTGTGATTCGAGTCTACTTGAGTCTAACAAGCAAACAGGATCATCCAGTGGGATTAGTGCAGCCATGCAATCTCTTAAACATGTGCACAGTGACCACCAGCAGTGCAGGGAATCCACTGGTTTAAAGCACCTTTTCGAGTTTCTGTTTCAGCTTGTCTACGAGAGCTTTCTGCACTTTTTACTTTTGCACATAAATCGTCTAAAGTTCCACCTTGTCTTTAATCCATTTTGTGTTATGAGCCATGTCAAAGCAACACGCACCATAGACCACAAACCCTCCCTCACACTCACTCTTCAATTAGTAATACTGTTCATGTCCACATCTTTTTTTACTGCCGCACACGCTCATGTTAATTAAATTAATTGTCATCCCTCATAAATTAGGATAATTGCTGGACCGTGTGTGTGTGTGTGTGTGTGTGTGTGTGTGTGTGCGTGTACGTTTAACCAGTAGAAGCAGTATGTGTGTCAGCATAGCTGTGCTACAAAGTATCATCTATCACTCTGCCCAGCCAGGCTTCAATAATAGGTTAGAATAAATGGGCCATGATTTTGGAGCAAAGAGGGGGGGACGAGGAAAGACTGCCAGGACAAAACAAAGCAACAGACAATTCAATAAGTGGGCCCCACCCAGAGAGGCAAGCAGCAGAGCAGGAGGCACAGCGAGGCAGAGGCTGCAGACACAGAGCGGATTGATGTCCTGTCCCTGGACGGGGCCAGTTCTGCATAAAGATATATGTGTTACTAACGCAGGGAGGCGGCTGTGGCCCTGAGCATGTGACACAGAGTGACACAGCAAAACCTGGCAGTATTTTATCAGATAACATACAGAGGAATTCTGAAAATAAAACATGTTGGCATTGGAAAGATTTAGATGGTGATAATGTTGAATACAGTGTATCAAATGTAAAAGACAAGTCCAAAACCTTTGGTGGTGAAAATAATGGTGCATTCCAGCACAGCATTAATGGGCTCATCTAGAGGAAGAAAACATTACTATATGTGTGCTGCAGATACATGCAGGGCCAGTGTGAAGGACACAGTCATTATAATGGAGCAAATGTGCTTTAGGGTTGAAGATCATTTGTCTGACATGATTAGTAAAAGCTTTGTGAAAATCATTTCTAGGAGTCAAGGAGGCATCTACACATGAAATATGACGAGGGGCAGCAGGTCTGCAGCATGTGCAGTTGTGTAGCTGTGCAGCATCTTGAAGTAAGTGCATAAGCAGAACCTCAGATGATTACAAATGAAGCAACAATGAGATACGTTAGACCTTCAAGTGAAGATAAAAGTGAGTGAATTCAGTAATTAATAATGAAGTCAATAATTGAGAGCAGTGACTCTGAAAGAGGTTAGAGAGCAGGAAAGAAGAGTGGGACTTTACACTAAAGTAAGGCCACGCTACATCTTGTGCCACCCATGACAGCACTTTTATCCACACACACATTCCTCCTTGTGGCAGTAAGATTCACTCACTGATCCGCCGACACTTGAATGACAAGCTAACAGTCAGCGACTGTGAATCCTTTGGCACACCGACTTACACTCGTGCTTGTACACATTACTCACCCACTGATGCTGTTTAATGTATACAGTAATGGAGACAGGCAAGAGAATCTGTGCTGCTGCAGATCATTCTGGGCAGATTCCACCTTCCTCCAGCGGGTTCACGTCGGGAAAGCGATTACCAGCGCTCTTCTTTTAGAGTCTTTCATGGTGTGAAGCAGAGCAGTGGCTCGGATACAGCACAGCAATGCGTTCCACTGCCTAAAGTGGGGGTTTGGAAGTCACAGATAATCTGCTTTTGAAACAATGAGATAGTGTTGCTTTTCATTCGGCTCAGTTAAGCTGTGTTCCAAATGAGGAGTGGGAGATAGTGTGGATCAAACAATTTTTTTTGTGGTGATTACCAAAATTTTTACAGCTCTTTAAAGTTCCAGCAGCTGCAAATTCTCAATCTATTGTGCTGATTTCCTTTGGAGATGAGAGAATTGAGCGTTTTGGAGAAAAAAAGTCCCAATAAAGAAATTATTAAGAAAAGAATTCAGTCTTTTTAAACAGCTGTTTACTGTACTGTGCAGCATTTCTGCTCAGTCTGCATGTGAGTCGCCTGCAGTAAGAAGACAAAAATACCAAGAACAAAAGGTGACTGAATGAGTTTAAGTGCCATTATCAGTCTACATAACCATGAACACAACACATTTCGCTTTTCATGATCATTATTTGCGTGACAGGTTTCAGTGCCAAATGCTTTCATTTAATTAAGAGACACTGCAGCACGGTTTAAACACATACACATATAAAATGATGCACATAATTATAGATTGCATTAAATATGTATATAGCATAATTATTTAGAACAAATAAGAACAAGGCCACATGGAGACAGTGATGATGTTAGGAAGATGCTGGATGGAGAAAAGGGGAAGTAGACTTAGATACTATCAGGTAACACTGTGACCCAGTTTATGACATCATGCCAGAGGATTTTTACAAACCTTTTCTGTCTTCTGTTGCGTGCTTGATAGGTGAACAGTGAACCGATGCCATTCCCATTTCAGCGTGTTCTACAAAGAACTGTGCATGCTTGACTGGCCGCTGCAGCACCTTGGCAGAAGATATCACACTGTGGGCCTGTGATTTTTGCCCCAGTCTGAGTTGGCACCCACACTGCACCAAACAGAGTGGCCTCATTAAAATGAATGAGAGGACTGCATTTTTTCACCCAGTGCTGCTCTGTGTCTGTGTTTGGCCATTACAACTCACACCTGGATAATTCCTGATGTATGCTCACTGATGCCTGCTCATATTAATTATTGCAGAGATGGAGATTAATGTCTATTGTTTCTATAGCTACTGTCTCTGTAGAGACTAAACTTGGCTCGATCTCAGTCAGTGTCATCGCATAGATGCACAGCAATGAATAATAAACTGCAAAAATATATGCAGATCATTTTGCATGTTTCTGAACACCGTGGAGTTAATACATGTTTAATTCACTGAAAGTGCTGAGCAATGAACAATAATTATTTATTAGATCAATTTAGTCCAGTCCACACCCTGCATGTCAGTACTGGGCAGCTCTTCTTCCTATTATTATTACTGGGTTATGATCCATGTAGCTCTGTCATGCCGTAATTCAGATTTAAGCTTAACATTGCTGATCCTTTGGTTCTCCTGCCTTTATTTGTATGGTAATGTTTGGAAAGAGGCATGAAGCTGAATGACATTTCTGTATTACTTCAAATGTAAGCCCTGCTGTGTGGAATACCAACGACACTATTAGGATGGAGCGCCGAAAGGACAAAGCAGGACACTGCAGAATGAATCAGAACAGAGAGGGAAAAAGAAGAAGCCATGTTTCTCATTGAAATTTCAGTCAGGAATTTAATGTGATTTTGTATTTGGGAAGATATTCCTTTTCCTTCTGTGTGCATACATGTGTTGTGTGCTGCAGTAGAGATAGGAGGGGGACACAAAGACCTCAGCACACATATCCAGCTCTGCTAATGGAAGCAGGCTGCTTCTCGGCCCTGCCACTTTGAAACGAGCTCTGGACCATCGACCGCGCTTTAATCTTCAGCAGGTGCACAAACGCAGGGTTACACAGACACGAGCAGCGGGGAAACAAAGGTTAAGTGGAAAAATGGAAACCATAGCAACGTGCTGCACGTATACATAATGTTACATAATGCAGCTTAATTGGCGAGCACTCAGTCGCACGCGTTCCCAATAATGAGCAACAATTCAGCTTCGTTTAATTCAACAGCGCTTTTTATTTTCATTAGTCTTTGTGGCTTTTGGTTATTACTGACAGGGAACACGAGATGACACTTTGTTTAAGCTGTTATAATGAACATCCTATGATTTCAGCATTTAAAAGACTTGGAGTCTCAACACGACCACAGAGGAATGTCTGCTCTTTCAGATATGAGAGGTTTCCTGTATGAGCTCACAGATGATGTCAGACTCGTCAGGTTGTAAAGGCTCTGCTTTGACCTCCTCTTCATGACCGGTTCAGTTTAACAAGCAAATAATGAGCAGGGTCGGTGGCACCGCATGTCACACTAATTTGTGATTTCCTTTGTGGTCTTTTAATGTCCATGCTTCATGTGAATATTTCTAAATAAACTTCTACTGTCTTTGGCATCTACTTTGTCCATTATCAACATGCCTGTGACAGCAGGCACTGCACTACTAATTATTAATTAATGTGCACAAGTGTTGATGGTTCTCTAGTGGTGATTGTTGAGAATGTGGACTCCAGGGTTCCCTGCATACCACAGGACTGGACGAGGATCGTCTCCCCCTGTATGCCACCCGTAAGTTACCATAACAATATTTATATGTCTGTGCGTGCATGCTGAGTGCCTGCTTGCCTGCTTGCTTGTTTGTGTAGTGTAGTGTGTTTGCTGTCTGAATAGCCTCTGGCAGCTCTCAGAAACAGAGTGCAGGACGCGAGATGAGGAAGGCACACTAGCCCCAGCTGAGCTCTGGCACTGATGAGCAAACAAGTAATCAAAGAGACATGAAGAAGGGGAGATGCTCCAGATTTGTGATAGGAAGGAACTAACGAAGGATGGAGAAAAGAGTGTGTTCTGTGGAGTTTTCACAGCATTACATTAGCTGCTCTGTTCCACTTGCCAGCTGTAGTGGGTGACAGGCATGATGTCTGTGTGGAACAATGGATCAAAGAACATCTCAGAGTTTACATCTCGAGTCAGCTAATGGGGTGTAAGAAAGGAACCATTTCCCTCCTGTAACTGGCAGCCTGGTCAGTGTCTTAAAGTGTAGCTTAACTTCCTGACACAAGCAGCAACAAGCTGAACGAGCTGCGGTCCGGAGCCCATCGTACTAGCAGAGTGTGTCAGTCTCACAGACGTGCTGAGCACAGAACACTGAAAGCCTTTGGAGTAAGTTAAGAAGCTGCTGGTACCTGTATGCTTGCTGATGGCTGCAGGGGTGTGCAGAGATATGTGCATTTTAGATTTACAGGTAAAAGAATCATTTACTTATGGCATATTAATAGGGTTACAGTATATATGGTAAAGTGCTGGTTATGTATACTGACAGGTGACATTACCTGTTTTATATTGAAAAGCTTATCTAGATATGTGCTGTGGCATATGGAAAGTTACAGTTTTAATCCCCCCTGCAGCCTTTAGCCTGCGAGCCAGACTCGTCCTTTTCTAAGACAGCTGCATTAAGACCTGACCGTCTCGTGGCACTCAAATGAAACTTTAAAGAAGATAGCCCTGCATGCAGCCGATACCGAAACTCTCTGTCTTCTGAATCAGGTTGCCTGGGGCCCAAATTTAAAAAAAGAAAAAGAAATGAATAGAAAGTGTGTAGGTGCAGACTCTCAAGTGAGGAATGAATCAAGAGCGGCTCCCATGGGCACCGAAGCATCCATGAGTCATTACTTAGCTACGGCTACATGGTGTACTGTTGTTTTTGTATATAGTTCTTATCATTCAGTTTTACCTGGATCTCCTCCCTGGAGATGGACCTCGGGACATCCTACGTCACCAGGAGTCTGTCAGCAACTTCACTTTTTATCACAAACTTCCCTTTCATTGTCTCCTGCCAACATGAACACTGGGACATCCGGCGAGAGGGGGGGGGACTGGTTGGCTGGCTGGAGATGCGAGTCCTGAGGGAAGGCTCTCAGCCTTTCCACAGGAAAAGAAAGAGTGACAGTGAGTGTTTACTTCACTGGCAGACATGGGCACCCAGAGGTGTGTGAGCAGAGAGGGCCCGAGCGGCCAAAGACGTGCCAGAACGGGGACAACAAACAAGGTCGTCCAAACTGTGTCACCATCACAACTATGAAGGGGCAAAAAGACTTTGAGGTTATGGTTGTAGTTTTGAGCCTCATCTTTACATACCTGTGTAGTTAATTACAAAGAATATGAAAGATTTGAAATAGTGAAAAAAAAATAGAAAGGTTTTTGTCCTAAATGGGAATTATGGGTCAGTTTATAAATGGTTTTGATTACAAAGCTTCGTAGCAAAGATGTGTAGAAGAAATGAGCTGCTTTTTGCAAACCTGTGTTTGCCTGTGCGCTTGGAGTTATTAATAATGCAGATTTATGATTCCACCTGTGAATAAACTGAATGATCTTTTTAATCTGACGGGGAAACAAACAAAGAATATCTAAAGCCAGACTGGAGCTTCAGAAGAGTGTGTTACGACACTGTTATAAATGACAGGACTCAGCTCTGACAGGTAACGATAGACATCTTTATGTTAGAGCAGATTACACCTGAGCTCTGATGAATTATGCAGGTGAGTTGTGATTATGTTTTTGGGTTTCTCCTCTGCCCCGTGTAGTAGTAAACACTGCATGATTTATCAAAGGCTAGAAACAGCTTGTAGACTGCTGCAGGTTTCCACAGAGGCTAGCCACTTGCATAAAGCATTTGGCAGCTTCTTGGTAATGCTGGATGGCATAGTCTCTGTGTGCATGAGTGAGATCATATCCACAAACAAGGAAGCTGTGGTGAAGTCACGTCTGGCTGCCTCACGGCTCCCTGGATTCCATTTCCTGCTTCTTTCTCCTTCTGCAGCCTTTATGTCTGATCTCTTTATGTTCTACTTACTCTACGTTACAGTTACGTCGTCCGGGCCTGGTTCTCATTCATGGCACCCATGGTGATGTAATGCAGGTCTGCACTCATGAATGTTTGAGCAGAAATTTCACACTCTATTTCAGTCATGTGAGAGCCGCTCTGAAATGGGGGGTTTTGACTGAGTATAAAGTAAGAAAAGGGTCCCGTCCAGTGCTTCCAGTTCAGTGGTGGTGGCTTTGTATCCGACTCAGGTGTGTAAAGACTCACTTGAGGTATTTTGCACATTTCATTATTCCTCTATTTTACTACATTTAGAAGCTATTAAACATATGGTGCTTGCTATGAATCAGTAGTTTGGTTTAAGTATGCATGTTCTCCCCTGTGCATACATTATCATAAGTTTGCATGCATTGACTATGATTATATGTCCAGAGCTAAAGTCATTATTCAGTGAATCAGTTACAACTTCAAACATAATTAAAGTTGGAGAAATAATTAACTTTTTTCAGATTTACTGCTTTGTCTTTATAACAGCTCGGCCTAGGCGTGATGTCACTGCTGTTTGTCTCCATGTGTCTGCAGCAGATTTTCTTTAGACTTAGTGGAGCCTTTTAAATGTTGGTGCTCAGCAGATCTGCTGCTTTGGTCAGTGAGAGGGAAGCAGCCCTGGCAGGGGACTGCACTCCCAGAGTGCTCTTGTAAATATATTATAACAAGCAAAATATTTAAACGTATTATTCTGGACTCTATGAAATTAATATTTTCAAATTTTATTAATTTTTTACCATAAAATGAAATAAGGACTTCTTGTGATGTTTTCTTAGTGATTTTTATTGGAAGAACACTGAGGCTTTGGTTTGAGCACCGAACATGAACTGAACCCTCAGCTTGTGATTTCATTAATAAATCTGTTTATGGAGATCTGTGGCTGCTGAAAGAGACAAAGAAGGGAGCTCCAGTAACCCAGAGAGAAAGAGCGTTACAAAAACAGCACCGTATTTGCCAGATGTGTGACGTCTCCCAAGAGGGAACCCTGCTGCACTGTGCTTCAGGATTATTCATTTGAATAAAAGAAAATATAATTAAAACCTCCCCTCATGCGAAGGCAATCAAATACATAAAGAAAGAGAGAGAGACAGCTTTGATGATAACCAGTTTCAGCCCCCTTCGCTTATCCACGCTCACACACACACGCACACACACACACACACACTACATGCATTTTGCATTTAAATGACATACTGTACATAAGCACCAAGAGCTCAAATGATAGCTTCTGTCTCTCAAATGCAAACAGTTTTTCCTGCTTGACGTGGTAGTGGACACTTTGATTACCACATGAATCAGCATTCAGAGTTGGTATGTACAGTAGATAGACTGCTAGCTCAGTGCATTTTGGTGTTGTGTCCATCCATCCATCCACTTTCTTCCATGTGTCCTTCTATGATATTAAATTATTCTAATACATCTTCACAAATTTCACTATATTGTAATTGTTGGGCAGCTCTGGATAATAAACCAGCCAGAGTTCAGTGTCACTAAAAACCTCAACCAAATTGTGTATATCTTAAATATCACTCAAAAATATACAGTGGGCATGCAAGAGTAGGTTTTGGCATATAAAATGTTTACTTGTAATTTTATAAAATATAAAATATATTCCTATAGTCTGGCATCATTTTAACTGAGATAAGCCATAGTTTAAATCCACTAACTCAAAAGCACTGGCAATGATTTTGTACAGCAACAGCAAACATACGACGAGGAGACAACATCCATGAATGCATGTATGTGGTAGGTTGTCAGTTCAGCTCTCGTCAAACATGTAGCAAATATTTATGCAAAAATATATTTGTATACTGTTACACAGAGATATGAACGTTACATGACAGCCGAATCAGCAGTTTCTCACATTCAGTTGTGATGCATTCTTCCTTACGGCCAGCAGGCGGAGACCCCTCTGATCTGACTGTGCAAACATGTATGATAGAGAAGTCACCTGATCGATGACCTCATTAAGCATTTTTCTATTGACTTTATGGACTCAGTCATTACTTTTAAGTTTTCTTTAATGCACCACATGTTCATTTTGTAAATTACAATAACAACACGTGACAGTGTGGCCTCGTCTATCTGCTGCTTTTTGGTTGGAGAGGAGAGGACTTTGTTCGTTTCTAGGATTAATTCCTCTGAGCCATTTCATTTCTTCCTATTTGAATGACTCATTGTTGTTCTTCAAGTCAGTGACACCAAATTTAATTTTCATTGGTTTGCAGTAAAATATTTTATTGGTTAATGAAATTGAAGCTTCTTTTTCACAAAAGTTTAATCAACTTGAGACATACATTTTAAAAAATAGTTTAGAAAAATAACCAGCTACTTTGTCACTAAAAATAAAACATTAAAAAAAATTACAGGCTCCCAGAATTAAATTTAAAATCCTTCTCCACACATAAAAGGTCTTAAATAATCAGGCTCCATCTCCTCTTAAAGACCTCACAGTACCAAATCACTCCAAGAGATCCCTTTGTTCTCAGACTGCTGCCTTTCTTGTGGTTGCTATGGTACAGTATGTAAGAGTAGAATGGGAGGCAGAGCCTGCAGCTTCTTCTGTGGAACCAGCTCCCAGTTTGGATTTGAGAGTCAGGCACCTTCTCTACTTTTAGACTCGGTTTAAAACGTTCCTTTTTGATCACACTTATAATTAAGGCTGGATCAGGTGACCCTGTCCAACAGGCCTAGGCTGTATGGGGCTGTATGGAACCTCAAGTGTGGTTAATATGTCTTTAGGTTCTCCATTGTTCCCCTCCAGTTCTTAAGGTGCTTCAGTCTTGAACAACAGTGAATAAATTCCATCAGTCATGCAGTTTTGTGAGCTGTGTATTTTTACACTTACAGTTTCCAAAAGATCGTTTAATAAGAATGGTTTTGGTTTTGCATCCCTTCTGGGTGTTCCACCTTCCACTGCAATATGGTTCTGACTTGGCAGGCTACAAACCAGTGCTTCCTCAGTATTCATGAGGAGACCCTCTATGTGAACATGGGGTGTGCTCAGCATTCTGTGCCAGTCAGCTGGCTACAGATTTATTGCTTATGTGGAACAATGTGAATAACTCTGCACACTGGCTTAGCTCATACCATGGCCTGCCCATAAGCATGTACAGTATGCATACATAAGTATGTAAAGTAGCTTGAAACAGCATGCTGTGTTATGCTATATAAATATAATTCCATGAAAAGACCAGAGCTTCTGCACAGAGGACGTTCTCAGTCAGCAGTGTGTGATGCTGCAGGGAAGGACTGTAGGGGGACAGCTGCTTGATCAGGTCATGTGAACCCAAATCTCTGTTTGGAGGGAGACCAGCTTGTCTCCAGTTGTGCCTCCTAAGGCCATGGAAGAGCTCCCAGACTCGCCTGAGCCTGACCAGCTCTAACTAGAGAAGCACTGTACCAAGTGCCTTTTACATGCAATTTCACAAGGCAATTTTAGGAAGAGAAAATGCTTAAATGTGGAATTTTAAGTACAGAATTATTATGTGAATACTTGAAAATACAACAAAAAAATGCCAAGAAAATGTAGAAAAATCGCCAACATCCAAGAAGAGACGTGGGCATATGTATTCAGCCTTACATCTCTCATCCTTGTGTGTTATTTGGCAAAAGAAGTTACATATTCATGTGTTCAAGGCAGCCTTTTGAACAGTTTAGAGTGAACACGGTGTTTGTTAGGTTCACAACACTCGCTGTGACGGAGAGTAAAGAGGAAAAACACAAAATGAGTAAAAATCAAAAAATGGAAAGAAAGAAATCAACAAACGACCCACATTCAGAAAGTGATGTACAGTAGCAGTCTAATGCTTCGAACCAGCAGCAGCTGATCAATAAAGCGTAATTGCTACAGCAGATATATTGCTGTTGTCAAGTCAACCATCACAGATGGATATTTGCCAAATGTCTAGAGTCTTGCTGGCCAGCAATGGGAATATCTTAACTTGTGTTTTGGAAGCTGTGAGGAAGAACAATGATGTTTTTCCCCTCAAGGACAGTTAAAAACACTCTTCTTATTTGATGCAAGTCAGCGTGATGAAGCTGTCCTCCAGATTCATGGTTCTCTGCAGCTAATCTGTGTAAAGTCGCCATGTTTCAGTTTCCCCATAATAACTAAAATCACAGTGGACAGAAAACTAGCAACATTTTAACAGTTTAAAGATAAACATGTTTGATTGTTTGAGCCTGAAAAAGCAGAGCCTCAGCAGGTAGAGCCCATCTGCTTGTTCCCCGCGTATTGATCTCAGAATACCATTAAGCCATTTCTTTAAGTATTCCCCTGCATCAGCAGCCTGGAGGTACAGTCCTGACCTCTGCCCCCACGGTCCTTGTGCAGGTGCATATCGGCTGTTTATAGAATCGAGCCATGTGCATTTGATAATATTCTTCTTCTTTTTTTTTAATTTGAAGCTCTTCAGTCCGGTTCTGTTGTTACAGCATCCAAATACAGCTTGTTAATTATGTTATGAAATCATGGCAGTGTTACCTTTGGCTGTAAAGACACGTTGGCATGAGAAAACAGAGAATCATTAACACAATCAACACTTGCAGCATGTCAAAGCCTGGCTGCTACGATCCTGCTAACACATTTGGCTGCTAGATTTGTCAGTGAAATGAATAATTCAGATTACGGTTGATCTCACATGATTAGGTGGAACTGTATGCACACATTTCAAGCGTCGTACGGCTAAGACATCTTTTGACAGGCTGGCTCACAGACCGGCATGGATGTCTCATGTGTGGGGGAAGGTGTTTTGTGAAGCTCGACCGCTTGGAAGGAGAGTCGAAGACAAAGATTTCTCAGTCTAATTAACGCTTCAGTCACAACAGCAGCATACGTTTCCACACAGACTTCCCAGCAGCCCTGTTTTTGTTTGAAAAGCTGTCAATGGCACATCCCAGCACGTGTGCCTCAAGGTGCAGAACATGCATGCACGTCACTTAATAGGTTGTTTTGGCTAATTGCACACAGTCTATCTGTAGTTAATAGACAACAAGCAGCTTGTGTGTTATGAGACCGTCTGCATCATATTGTCAGCATCATAGATCAGAAAATTCTGAATGTTTTAAGACAGATAAGCAGTGCTTATTTGTAATCTCGATGAGGAATTTGTGATGGATTTTATATTCAACAATTCAAAGCTCAGCATCAAAATGGACAACAAGAGTGACCAAGCAGTAAAAACACTGCACTTCAGCCGCCTGTGATCAACATTAGTTTCATGCCAGTTTTACATTTCCTGTCAGCTCAGAAGGAAAAACCTGCCTGGTCTGATATGACTTCGTCTCTGCTGTGACATTTAGATAGTAGCATCACAAGTGGGTGTAAACAACATGAAAGCTTTGCTAAATCCTGCCATTTATCAACAGTTCAGGGTGCTGCAGTGATGTGGGGGGCTTTTCTTTGCACACTTTGGCACAAACTTGGTTCTGTGCACCCTGTAGTACCAACTGTGCACTGTGCACATAGCTAACTGAGCATGCCCATCCCACTGCTTTCTGCAGGATAACACACCTGTTTCACCAAGGTTAAATCATCTCAAACTGGCTGTTTGAACATGACAGTGAGGTCCCTCTACTCAAATGTGCTCCACAATCACCAGATCTCAGTCCAGCAGAGCACCTTTGGGTGGAACTGTGTGATGCTGTCATGTCAGTGTGGACCGAAGTCTGTTTCCAGCACCTTGTTGAACCTGAAACTCTGGAAGCACATGGGGATCCATCCCAGTGCTGCCAAGGTGTGCTTAACATAGTCCAGTGAGTGTAATTACCTTATTTCATATATTAACCTGTAATATGTCAAATATATATTGTGATACTGTACAATACACCACTGCAGACTTAGTCTCTTTTGGCTCATTTAAGTATTGAATCCATTTGTTCTCTGAGCAGAGCTGCATCCAAAGATGACTGTGATAACTACACAGTAAAAAAAAGAAGAAGTGTGATCTCATACTATTTTTTAGGGCCTCTAAAACGACAGCCGTGTGATTCACAGCAAAGTGGCATCACATCAGAACAGGGTGAGAGAATGGATGAGAAATGGGGAAGAACAGAAACACACCGAGGAGGGAGAGGGGGGGGGGATTAGTGAAAGGCTGAGGAGAGGTAAGCAGGTGGGGGAAAGGAGGAGTAGATCCTTCAGCATGAGGCAAAGGAAACAAGAAAGAAAAGGTAGGAATCAGGGTGAAATCGGATGTTTACAGCAGGCAGCAGTGCGTCTGGTTCACACAGAGTCCAAAGGTAAAGCATGCAGCCATAGACTGGATGATGGAGCCCATGAATCAGTCAGTTACCTCTTTGTAACCTGTCAACATTTGAATTCATTTCTTTGTTTCTCTTGCTCTGCATTTGCATTTCTTAATACAAATGCTTTTTAATTGTTAGTTATTTATTTTTGATAGCAGCGGCTTCCCACTCATCTGGCTGCTAAGCAGACAAGTTAAAAGGTGCTCCTTTTATTCTGCACCCACAAATCTTACCAGATGGATGTTATCTTCTGTCCCTGTGTGCCTCTGTAGTGATTCATAGCCTTCTCTTTATGTGGCTGCATTTCAGTGTGGGTAGCAGTAAATTAATATCTCTATACCCCTGCCTCTGTCTCCTCCAGCCTGCACACTGCTGTTCTGTACCTCCTATATCAGTACAAGTTCAATTGGCCGGTGAACAGCTCTGTGTCCGATTAAGGCTTGCCAGCCACTGATTTTTATTGGCTGTGTAATGGTGCAGAACCTAAACATTTCTCAGGGTCGATGGGCTGTGTGTAGTACAAGCTATTAGGGAATGCAGAGGAGGCCAGTGGGTGTAGAAAGCTGGAGCAGGCTGTAGATGTGAGAATGAATTGTCACTTCAGGAGGGAAATTTGAAATGTCACAAGCAAGAAATGATTTAGGTTTGGTTTTTTAGCTGCAGTGTGGCCTGGTCCCATCTGATTTGCATTAATAAACGCCTTTACCAGAGGAACTTGGTGCAGTATTATATTAAAAAAGTATAGTATTCCAGAGATTAGGACTTAGAAGTGTTAGATCTTCACTGCATGGAAAGAAAATGGTATTAAAATGCAAATGAGGAAAGTTTCCTGGTCGCTCTAAGAGCTTCATCCTGACTAACTCCACCTCAGCCTGGCCCACCTGCACAAACGGATCCATCAGATTTTGGGTTCAGGTGCATTGTGTCCTCACCCAGTTGCTGGCTGTCCCACTGTGAACCTCTGGTTGACAAATGTGAGTATAATCCGCTAATGTTCCTAATCCTCGGGTCACATTAAAAAATGGATGAGAAATTAATCTGTTCTCAGGTCTGTCAGGTATATTTTGTCAGTGCCAGTGCTTGTTTTCTACCAAATCCGTCTGTGTGGGTCAATACGACCTAACCGCCAACCAAACCAGCCAGCCAAATCCCTCGAAGCAGATCCTGTCAGATGTTCTCTGTCCTTTAGTCCTTGTACCATGAAGATTTCATTATACTGGTGATGTTTAAAGACACAGTGACCAAAAAGCTGATCAGAGACTTAAAAGTTTGCTTTTCTGCTTCTTTGAGCAGCTGTGAAGCAAAGTGGTGACGAGCGAGACAAACTATTGGTGCTGGAGGAAGAGAAGCCTTTCCAGAAAGTTAGAAACCTGCTCACACTGCAAAAGCTCCACTGCATCCTCCTCCACATGAACGCAAACATCAAGCGTGTTTTGTTTCAGTGTCTGCCATATCTGCCCATACCATGCTATAGCATGAATATGTGCCACCGTAACTGGGTTAATTTCATTGCTTCTGGCTGAGTGGATCAAAAAGACCCACATTCACAGTTTTCCTTCTGTTTGCTTCCCCTTTTTCATGCTGTGATCTGTGAAAAAGGCAGAATTAAAGCAGTGCACCCCGGAGCCAGCCTTCTCTTTTCAGATTGGTAAAAGAGGGCGAATTGGGAGGACACGCTTGTTCTGGGGGTAGAGGACGGCTTCCCTGTCAGGTGAAACTTGTGGATTTGAAAGGCCACACAGATCAAAAACACTGCTGTGTGGGTTTTTACTCTTCACACAAACATATTTCTTGGATCTTTAGAATTTTTTATAAACAACAAACCCACAAACAAAAGTTTCAGTATTTCTTTTTTTTTTGTCTTTTTCTTTTTTGGAGTTTTTTTCCTTCCAGGAAAATGTTGCCCATGATGCACTTTGACAATAACATGTGATCCAGTCTTAATATAAGCTAAAGCCACACACAGAGCTCAGGGTGAAGGCTACAGCAGTGCTGCTGTACGTCTGCTGTGGTGTGTTTGGTCGCTCTCCTTCTGCCTGACTTACCTATCTGCTCCAGCTGAACGGTAATTCTTCCTCCTCTTGATGACAGCTGTCCAAATCAATGCAGTGGTGTTTCCTTTAGTTTCATCACTCCACAGTTGGCCTGTAAAGGTGCTGTTTGGCAAAGAGATGGAAAAGTTCTGGCTTCCACTGTGGAGTCTTTTATTTCACCTCATGCTGTTCAGTGAGTTACATACAGTGGAGTCATGAACAAGTCTTAACTAAATTTGATGGTTCTTTCTGTTACTTTGGCTTATTTGATCTTTTATGATCATTTGGATTTTGATACTAAATGCTGTATCATGACTTTGTAATTGATTCTTGACATTCTGCATTTAGTCGTTCGTTCAGATACACTGTGCTTGGTAAATGATCACATCCTAGTCAAACCCAAGGTTGTCTTGTAAGGAGGCTGCTGTGATTGCTAATGAAGATGTCAGAGCTTCAGCTTCATCACTCGCGTCTGGTTGACTCAGCTTGTCCTCACTCGGTCAGGTTTCACATTTTAAAGTCCTAACCAGGAAAATACTATTTTGGTTCACGAGAAAGCAAAAGCAGGACAAAGTGGTTGAGTAGATTAGCTCACTGAACCTGAAGCTACTCTCAGAACAACACTGTAGTTAAATAAATACTATGCTTGCTACTGTAAACTCAGGCAACTGCAATAGTAGCTGTGTGAAATGTTTCTGCATCACAGACGTAAACATTGTTTCACTTATGATGGTTTCAGCTGAATTCCTGTTAATATGACATTTAAATTATAAAAATTACAAGTTTATTTCTAGTACTTGCTTGTACTTCTTGTTTGTACTGCAATATTTACTTTTGTCAGATTTTTACATAATGGTATGTTTGTGTGGCGTGCGCGTGTTTTCATATAAATAGTAAGTGGTTAAATGTATGTATTGTATGGCTCATGAGACCTATTTGTGTTATGGTATCTTCATCTTTATTGGGTTATTAGAAGTTGACTCAAGTAATTATGTAAATCATAATATGGCATATGACAAAGAAGCCTCGTCTAAACACATTAAACAAATGTACTATAAGAAGGATTTTTCTCTTTTCTCTACAGGATGGTGCATGAATATGAAATATTAAATGTATATGTATATGATTAGAATGTATAATTATAATTATACGGTTATTCTGCCAGCTACATAACAGAAAGCAGATCTCTCTCTATGCTGTATAACTGCCATTCATAGAAGAAGCAGTAATTCTTATTTGAACTAGTCTTCATTTTTTTTCTTTAAATAGTTTCTCAACATTGATAAAAATCTGCAGATTAATGAAGAATATCTTCTGTCTCTGACATCTGTGCACATGCAGCATATGGTTTATTTTTATCATGAAGCAAGGTGGGCACCGTTATGATGAAGAGGCCCCTTTGTTTATGAGAGGAGAGCCTTCCTCTTCCACTGTACAGCCTCGGGAGAAGACCTTCCCTTTAATATAAGGGTGATTCTTTGTCTATGACTCACATTAAAGGGGGAAATAGGACTAAAATCCCCTGCCTTCAACCTGTGCTTCTGCAATCACATGAAATTAGAGGTGCTCCTGCAGTGTTTTGACTTATAGTTTTAAAAATAGCTCACATGTGGCCTTATTGTGTTCTGCTGCAGCTGTCAGCGTGGCTAAGGCCAGCAAACAAATGCACGTAGCAGGTCCTGGAGATTACTTGGTCTCCATAGGCAGTACATATATATTGTCTCAGAAGTGGAAATCCCCCACAAGTTATTTGTCATGTGCACCTGTCAAATCAGCAGGCAAACACTCGGTGCCTCGTAACCCGACTGCCATGACCACAAAGGTGCAGACACAGTGTAACCTCTGCTGAGGCCTGCAACATTCACATGATTTAAAACAGCATTCACACACACCCCAGTCATTTTGGTATTTGCATCCTGTCAGACAGGCTCCCTCATTTATTTGTGGAGATGGATTTATACTTCAACTTTTAATTTGAATTTTAGGGAGCAATTGGATGCCAAAATAGAAGAGTGAGACAAATGCACACGGCTGAAAACTGCACAAACGGCTCTCTGTCCTCTTAGGGAGACATCTCGACTCCCTGCTGAGATGGAGATGGATGTGCAGGTGCCCTTCCTCTTTGATTATGCCTAGCTTTGTAGATTCATCCTGGATGAGAAGGGACCAGTCTTTTCCCAGATCACCTGCAACGGTCAACTGTAAACATTCCTCTGTATCTTCATGCGTCTTTATATTTTTTCCTTCCTCTCTCTCCCTTGTGTGGCCATAGAGTTGAACACTTTGAGTTTTTCTTTCTTTTCCCCCTCTCCCCATCGTTGTTTTCTCTCTGACCTTCAGAAGATGCACAACCCTCCCCTCACTTCAGGCTGCTTCCTTTCCTTAAATGAGAGGAGAAGGGATGAACAGAAAGGGCAGCTTTTTCAGCATTCAGAATAATGATCAGCTTTCGTCATCCCTGCAAATTACAAGTGAAGTCTCAAAACAATTTGCTCAATAATAATTCATGCAAGCTATAAAAAAAAGACTAAAAGGCCCCCTAGATTGCTCCTTTATGTAGCAGAAGTATTGATGTGCCTCATGGAAGCAGCATCAGTCTTGCAACACATTGCAGAGCGGTGAGATCCTGTACAAGGTGTGTCCTGCGGTACGTTTTTTTTCTTTTTTCTTCTTTTTTTAAACTGAGTGGGTGTGGCTAAAGCCTTCACTGCACCAAAGCAAAACTTCCACTGAATATCTGTGTGATAGGTCAGTCCGAACAAGCTCAAGCAGCAGATACAAATTACTGCACCTCACACATTTCTGGTGTACATTAATCCCACTTTTATTTTCCACAGAAAAAAAAGATGTTTTTTTTTTCTGGTCTGTTTCGGTTACATTTTAAAACCATTCTATGAAAAACTGTAGCACCAGAGCAGGTTTCTATTGCCCATTCTTTGATAAAAATTTCAATTTTGTGCTATTTTTCAGTTTTGATCAGCTTGGTTTGGGGAGAGACATTTCTTTCTTGTATATAAAAAAGAGTAGCACTTCATTTCTTCTTCCAGTCATTTGCAAAATAAAACAGATAAAACTTTGTATCTTTTTTTCTCTTTTAAATCACAACAAATACATTTAAAGCAAATAAGAAATTAGGCGGTATTTAGCATAATCCAAGCAGGGAATCGGCGTTCATGATGATTATTATATATTTATATATTCATATGTATACATATATATATATATATATAGATCTATATATATTATGTCTATATACAAGTATGGCACTTGATTACACAAAAGCAAGAAAACACTTCACAAATAAAAGCAGTGGGCGCTTTGGTGTGTCATAAATTAAGGAAATCACAGACGTTAGCGTTTGCAGCAAATTCACCAGATACTGTTTTGCAAGTTAGCTATTAAGCAGTGGAATGGATACATATGTTAAGGTCAGTGGTGCAACACAGGCAACAAAAAAACATGAATTAAGCTGATGTGTGTTATCTACGCTGAACCATAGTCAGTAAGGATTTATATATCTATATTTATATATAAATCTGGGTGGTAGATTTTTGTTTTGTATGGTGCCATTTAATTAGGTTGGTGCCAAAAACAAAACAGGTGGAAAGAAAACGTCTTAAAAACACCGTCAGGTCAGTAGCACATATGGATAAGGTCAGGCTCTCAAGTGTTCACCTTTTAGTGCAATTATTTTTGCATTTACTCTCTTCAAGTACAGCAGAACAGCCCCAGAGTAAATATGTGAACACGTTAACATGGTCTCCGTTTACAGAGTATAAACGTTACTAAAAAGTTGCATCAGTGCAAGAATAAATAAGTAAACAAACGTGTAATCCACGCTTGCCATGAAGTCTGTCAAAGACCAACAAATAATAATAAAAAAAATTGCCCACTCTTTTAAGTCATGACACGAATTCGGCGTGCGGATATGTCCATCGTGTCCATCATGGTTTTTTACATGTTTTCTTCCACGTGTGTTACACGTAAGCTGAGTCACTGGACTGAGTGCGGCCAAAATTCGGCACGCTCATCCTCGGCAAGTCCTTATTTCGGATTTCATAAATAGACTTTCGCCGAGCCTGGACGCCTCGCACGGCCGTTTTGATTTTCCGCCAGCCCAAATGATTGAGTTCTGCCAGGTTCAGCACCACACAAAAGCCACTGACCGCGAACATGAAGACCAGGAACACTGTCTTCTCCGTGGGTCTGGACACGTAGCACTCGACGTCTTTTATGCAGGGGTAGCGATCACATTCATACACCGAGGGAACGTTGAATCCATACAAGAAATACTGACCCACCAAAAAGCCTATTTCCAGCGCGTTTCTGAAAACCACCTGGATGATGTAAAACCTGGAGATGCCCTCTTGTCTCCTCATTTTGGACTTTGTAGTTCTCATGGCCGAATTAGGGATCTCTTTGACTTCTAAACAGTCTGGCTCGGCTTCTTTGGTGGAGTTCTCTGTGTTCTGAAGTACTCCGTTAACAATGGTGTTCTTTATCTTTTTGCTCTCGTCTCGTTTCAGCGAATCTTGATCCTTATCTAGTGTCAGATAGACTGTTGAGTAGCGCCGCTCCTTCTGCTTGGCTGACTGATGCACCGAGTATGTGATAAAACAAAGACTCGGAGTGCACACCATGATGATTTGAAAAACCCAATATCTAATGTGTGAAATGGGAAATGCCT